>CM067515.1:19407859-19517186 GCA_034509495.1 Acestrorhynchus altus
CCATCAACCTTCAGAACCCTAGATGATGTGCATTTATTTACATATAGTACTTATAATAGTTGGACAGTCACACATGCCAGATATTGTTATTTTTAGGATATCTCAGACAACTCAAAATGTCTTCATTTGAGGTGTAAAAATTAAGAGAATTTAAATATTTGTATAAATTTTGATCAAACATTGACTTGTGTGTGTGTTGCAGGGGTGTTCTGCTTATAAAGGCTTCTTTGACATTGGAACTGGGATTTAATTCAGTGGTATGTGAATTTAAGCAGTTTTCCAAGCTGGAATACTCACTGATAATTCATCACACAGTGATAACCATCATGGTTAGATAGAGACAGTCCTGTACTTTGTTATGTGTATCTATACCTACCCGTTTGTAAGTACCTGCAAAGTGCAGATCTCAGAGTAGAGGGAGACACCTTGTGCAGTAAAGCATCAAGTCAGCTGGCTATTTCCAGTTTCAGATACAGTCAGTGCACAGAAAGTAGTAGAAACACTTGTACCACTTTGATAGCATTGAAAACAAAAAATGGAGAGGCATCAGTAACATGATGTGATATACAGAGACAAACTCATAAATGGCCTGGTTGCAAAAAGCTGGGAAATTATCAAGTAAAGCTGAAGGTTTATGCTTCAACAAAACCAGATTAACCTGTTTCTGATGTCTGGGTACTAGTATGGCTAATCCAAAACAATGCATGGATATAATGTCAACATTAGCTACTTTAGAAAACAGATACGCACACAAATAATAATAAACAGAACATCAGAATGGCCGTGACACTGAATACCTCCAAAATGGTGCTTAATCTAAAATAAACTTCAGTTAACAATGACCAATTCAGTGCACAGCAGTGTTGGTTAAAGTCAATGAGTTTGCATTTCAGAGGAAACAGTGATACTCGTGGTTAAAATATGTACATCAAAACACATTAGGGGTGGTTGTTATTTTAAAGACATTATTTTTTAAGAAAAGTGGCTTAGACCATACATGCAGTATACAGACACAATACCAACTTAATGATGACATACTCAAAGGTTTATTAAAATATTCACATTTTTGCCTTGTAACTTTACCTGGCCTTACACTTCATGTCTGATTTGCTGTGGTTCCTGAACACTTCCACTTTCAATAATACCACTGTGCTGATTGGGAAATTCCTTCCCATAGGAGGGATACAATTTCATTACCTGACATGTTGCAACTCAAATTCAGAATACCCATTCATTCACAAATGTAAAGACAGACTGCATGGCCGGCTTCTTGACTTTATATGAAACCTACATTCACTAATTAATACTCACTTCAAATACCTTTTTCCATTGAGTGTATTTACCTGAATTGTAAATACCATTCCACACTGAAAGGGTTTACAACAGTTTTCTATTCTGGAATTGAATGACTGTGATGTCCCAAACCTTTAATTTTGCCTATACTAGCTCCCACCCAATAGGGATAGAGCAATAATGGCCATGAGGACTAGCTCCAGTCATAGCTCCTAATAAAACCAGCCCAAAGGACTCTACTATCCAGTTCAAGCTGGTGTCAGTGCTGTCACCTGTTAAAAAACAACTATGATGTCCAAAGGGATTCCATCATAATACATGAACCAACAGCAGAAGCTGGTATAACTGTACTTTTCTCTCTGGAAAGAATTGGCTGTAGATTGGTCAGCTCTGCCAGCAAACAACTCACCTCACATCTTTTATGAGGTGTGGAAACAGGGACAACAATCCTTGTCCCCATGCATCTCATGCTGACCAAGATTATGTAAAGTGTGCTTCAGTTAAAAGCCAGAAGGGGGCAGCTTTGATGATTTAGGTGCTAGTGTTTGGGTTTCTCAATTAGAACCACATACCTCAGTTTAAAATCCATTGTCAAAAAGTTTACCCAGAAGAAATCAACTATAGGGTTAATGGTGTGGGGTGCAGTTTCGTATAATGCCACATCACATTTGGTTTTCATTACAGCTGTTACATTAATGAGGTCCTGCAACCAGTGGTCCTACTTTTCTGATCACCTACCTCAAAATCTGCAGGAACTTGAGTATTCAAACTACAAGGGATGGATTATTGAAGGACACCATCAGAAACCTCTAAAACTCTATTCATGGCAACATCTGCCATGTTGCATTATACCCAAAGTTATTTGGAGACACTGCTGCTATCTGTGCAGCTCAATAATTATTGTCCACTTCAATTTTTTTTAATAATTTATTGTTCCTGGTAACATCTATCTTCCTAACAAATGTCATTGCAGATAACTTCATATGGTGTCAGTAATTAAAATCTGACCTAGTTGGAGCATACCGTAGGAGTGTGTCAGCAGGACCACTCCTGAGTATGCAGCTCTCACTTCCCTGCAAAGTCAGTTAATATATGGTAAGGAGACTCATCTGGGTAGCAGTGTGCCATGGGACATCCTATAGCTCTGCTTACTCTTTCCATGTTTTTAGGACAGTGCATAATGTTGGATTTGCCTCAGGTTCCTCCATCTGTGCCATTGATGTCAGTGAAGCGAAAGAGTGGCTGTATTAAAGTGAACCAATGTAAGTGCATCCTGTGGGACGGGAGCGGCCTTATTGACCTGCAGTCTCTGGCAGATGCACATGGCTTTTTGGAGCGTACCAAACACATTCTGTTTGAGGATACACCAAGAGATACAGAGGTGCTTCTTTCCTTCAGTCCATGCCTGCCTTTCTCCGAGCCAGAGGAGTTCCCTGTGACAGACTGCACAGATGTGGCTGCTTGCTTGATTTTAAGGTGAGGTTAAGGTGGACACTAAAACAGGAAATATAAAGCAAAAATGCTTAACAGTTGGCAAGAGAACACGGTCTGAACATTGGTAATCCTTAAATTTAAAGTTACATAAGTAATTGTAAAAAAAAAAACCAATTGCCCAAGTAGTTGGACCCATACAGTAGTATGTAGTTGTAGAGGTTTTTAAAGATGTCCTACAATAATTTATTCTGTGCAGCCAGAATATACTCACTTCCATTAAATGTTAAGGTTTGTCTTCCTTCTTTCTGTTTTGAGACATGAGATTTAATATTTTTATATTTCTTTTGTGACATTATATCCCTTTATTCATAATGTAATTATAATCTACTAGTATTTTGTTTACAGGAGTAAAAGTCACACAAATCGCTATGTGAACTATGGAAGACATGAGGGTAATAAATTCCATTATAATGAAACAACAAAGACACTGTCTGTCTTCTATTCAGGTAATTTAACTATTCAGTTTATAAATCCAGTATCCATACTGGATTTATAAACTGTCTCAACTTGCATGATCAAAATAAGGTGGAGTTATCATTGTTTACAGCCAATGCACAGACATCATGATGTTGTTAGCCTTTGGCAAAATTTATCATATGAAAACCTTGATGATATTTTGATACCAGAAAGAACACTTAGAATCACTGAAAATGGCCGTTTGTCCTGTGTCCCTTGAACACTTCCAGTGTCCTATCACAGTGAAGCTCATACAGTGGTGCACTATTACTGCAGTCCCAACCGCTCCATCTCCTACAGCCTGAGGTTCAGCCATGGTAACACCCCCCTGCAGATTTGGGTGGAAAATCCTTGTGCTTGCCCCAATGCCTGTGCCCTGGTGGATGTGGGGCCTGGCACAATCTTCCTCATCATGCTCTGCTTGAGTTTCACAGCCTACTTCATCTTAGGTAAGACTGTACCCTTTTTGAACACTTTCATTGAGAGGTCTTTGCAGTTTTTACATGGATGAGACAGCAAACAGCTTTGCAAATATCACTGATGCTTTTTAAGCAGTGTAAACCTCTGAGGTAATTACAATGCTTTAGATAATAAAATACCACATTTCTGCAGGATATTTTGAATTCACTGTAAATAAACGTGTAAATGAAACATACTATTTACACATTAGCAGCATAAAGACAAGAGGGACTTTATAAGATGGCTGGGGAAAGGCTACACAAATCTGTTTGAGCGCTGCAGCTGTGGAAACCAAAATTACTAAGCAACAGCTCTGACTGAGCGGCAGCCTGTATCCACAGAAAACAGTGACATTAATTAATGTTTTTCTAAAACTTTGTACTGGCTGCTTTATATAATAGTGTTGTAATCTGGTGTACATACACTTCTCCTTCAGAACATAACAGATTAAATAAAATATTTTTAACCAAGGGTGTTCTGAAAAGTAGTGGCAATTAATGGCTCTGCGCATGCGCAGACACATTAAAAATGTTTTCCTGATAATTCTGTTTTCCTTGCAATATACAGTCTGAAGTTACTGGTATTACTTGCTTGAATATTACAAAAGTTAAAAAGTCTAAATATACTATTTACAATCTAAAAACACTATTAACCCAATTACCTTGTCTTATCCTGATACAGTGTTTACATATCGTGCCTGTATTTATACTGGGAGCATTTTCTCATATGATGCTCTTTAGTCTGTTGAAGTATCCTACATGTCATTACACTGAGGCAGATTTACCTATTAACCTAACTTACTCTTACTTATCTTTGTATGTAGAGCACTTTTTCATACAGGCAGTAGATCAAAAACCTTCAAAAAATTAAAAAACAAAAATAAGTAATAAAAGAAAATATCTGAAACAATGTAATAGCTATCAATCCTTTTAACCCCAAATTTGACCAGTTGTCAGTTATATGCAGATTTTTGGAAATGACCATGATGCTATGAGACTTTTCAGAATTGTTTTTATAGGTTTTTAGCCTACATTTTGATTGTCATAGTTATGACTAGTGGAAAATATTAATACAACTAATTGCATGATAGATACATTAATTGATATATTATTGATTGTTTGGCTGCTTGATTGGTAGGTGGATAGACAGATAAAAAACATTAAAAGCATGGAAGCTTTTTGATGAATTTTGACTGTCTTTTTTCCAAAGGTTCTTGTGCACTAAGGCCCTTTAGGAGCAGCAATGGTGTGCAGATTGTACCAGAGGACAGTGTGTGGTGCATGCTCTGCTATAAATTCACTGACCAACCCAGCACCAAGCGGAAGAGACACTATTCACTAAGAGAGGACACTCTGTAATCTTTTACAATGAATTGTGGTAAAGTGGTGCTGCATGTTTTAGTTATTTGTATCTAAATGTAGCAGATCTTGGTATTTTTGCTGTTCAATTTTTCACAAATGTTATTGCCTTGCTTAGTATGTGTTAGTATAAATCAGTAAACCCCTAGTCTAGACACACTGTTTTGCAATAAACTTACATGTTTATTTATATATAACAATTAAAAACAGTCACATAAACTGCATTTACATTGAATTTACACAAATACGCTTTAATCAAAATATAACACCATCTGTCAAACATGAGGAAGATTCCAATTCCAGTTAAACTTCCTGTAATTGATCAAAACTGTTAAGGTGGTGCTTTACAGTACAGATAGATAATGACATACTGTAAAAGCAATCGAAGTTAAACCCAACTGAGCATGCTTTGAGGACAACACTGAATGGACACAAAGACCCACAAACAAGCAGAAATTCAAGGCTGATGCAGTGATATTGTTAATGGGTTCCAGACTTCAGGTAGTCAGGCAACCATTAAACCATTCAAATTAGGTAGCTTGTCCAATTACTATTATGCATGTAAAAAATATATAACTTCTAGTTAATTCTTTGAATTGGTAAGACAATAATTACACTGTCCAAATACTGAAACGCCCAACTGTAAATACATATGAAAACTTATAGATTTATATACTGTCCTCAAAAGGAATAAAAATCCAACAACATGAATCAGGCTTTGAAATGCATTTCATTTTATTGATTAAAAACATTTGACAGATTCACAAAAATAGCTATATAGAAATAGAAGTGAATTTCATTAAAATTATATGAGAAAAATATTTCCTTTAAGTTATGCATCCGTCATTAACACAGCTTGAGAAAATGTTAGCTTATGTATTGGAGGCAGAAGGGTTGTGCATGGCTCCAAACCATTTTCCAGACAAGGGTTAAAATAAAGCAAAGAGTTTAGTGCATGGTGTTGCATGAATGAATGTCATTCCAACCTGAGGAGTTCAGAGTAGAACAAAACATGGTTAATGTACTAAGGGGGAGTTTACCAGACTGAGCCTAATTTTGGCCTAAATTATATGTTACATAGACATCTAGTGCAAGGTTAAAAAAATATATATTTTTAACAAAAACAAGATGGACACAGGAAGGTAATTTCAAGTAATATGCAAAAACACTAAGTGACTACAGTATGTGAAGTACAAATTCTTTTCATTATCATAAATCTACCGAAGAGCAGACAGAACATGCATGTCTAAAAAGAAACCATGGTATAAATAATGTCAATAGAACTCCACAAGCACTCAGTCCATCAAAACAGCACCATACACTAATAGAAGCCTGTCACAGTTTCACAACAAACTCGAATCATCTTCAGCAAGTGCACTAGACCTTAAATTGTCTACATAAAATACTCTTGCTAATACTGAGGTTGAACGTATGACTTTTTAGTGTCATTATGGAAAAGAACCAGCCAGCTGGTGTAGGAAAAATGTAAAAGGACATTAAAGTCAGCTTGTGATGGTTAAAATAGATGTTCTCATGTAGAAACATCAGTTTTTAAAACAAAAAAGTGCTGAACTTTGTGTAAATCTAAGAAAATAACAAATGAAAAAGGTGTAGCTTGGCGTACTCTAACAGCAGTCAAACTGGACCAGCCACTGGACTATGCTGAAGTAACTTAAAAAGGAGTACCCCAGGGTTGCTTTAGTCTATTTTTGCCTTATTCATCTGTAGCACACAGTCAGTTACCACCAACAATGTTTCAGTGTACGTTGAAGGGAAAAAAATACTCTGCAATGTTTCCACAATTTAGACATTTTCATTAACACTCACTACTTAGGACTCCTGCTATCAGTGCTGGGAGGATGAAAGCCAGCATACGCTTCCTCCAAGTCACATGAAGCCAGCCACTACAGTTTTTGTAACTGCAATTAATGCAATGTTAGTAGACCGATGAATAACTGCTAGTTCTGCTACATGAGTAAATAGATGCCCATGCTGGCTAGCTGAGTGATGGGGGAAAGGGAGGGCCACCCAGAGACAGGGACTCCCAGCCACAGAAGGCGGTGGAATCTTAATCTGTGCCAAAACTGTGCCAAGTTTTTAAATGCACTGTAACAATCCCACAGTGCACAATGTAATTTATTGTGTACACACTGTCGGACATGGAATAGTCATAATTCAATGAATTGTTTGGTTTGAAGATTCGTGCACAGCTTCTCTGGGGAAGAATGACAAATGCAATGACAACTGCTGTCAGAGTGACTGCGATTCAGTAATAAATTTCACAGACCTTCTGTGGCAAACAAACATTACTCCACCTCCACAGGTAAAACTAATCCCATCCAAATAGGGCTTGAAAATGCCAAGCCACAGTTATAACAGAAGCTAATGGGAAAGTGTTGATGGATCTACTCATTGACTTCCATTATAAACATTATTTCTGTTCTTTTACTGAGAACAGTAAACATCTAAACTACTGTAACTGATGGTAACTGACCATGCACTACATGTAGGGCAGACAGATTAAGCTGGTAAAGTGTGTCTAAATTAATGGCCCAAGAATAAATACTGTTTACCCAAGGAGAAATATTAGTGTCACAAAACAAGACTTTATCAATGTAGGAGTTTTAAAGGATAATATCATATCAAAAAGTTGCTTTGCTATAGACTGCAATACATGACATACCATTTAACCACTAAACATAGTCCAATAGTCATTTTTGTCAGATAGAATTTCATGATTCCTGACAGCTGCTCATCCTCTCACAGTACTCAGGCCAGCTGGTACTCCAGGAATAGTGCACAAAACTCATTAAACTTCATACAATACATATTGATTTGTGATTTAGTGTTCATTAGACAGGCCTTGGCAAATAGTATAATACAAGTTTATTGATTATGATCCTAGATGGCCTTTTTCCAGCACAGTATGGCTGAATTTTCTGCTCAAACATACCTGATTCAACTCCTTTGTTCTTTAGTCAGTTTATTTGGTGACTTTGAGGAGTAAAATCACCAAACTGGAGGAGATGCTACCCCATGGCAACATCAATTGTATAAAAATAGAATTCAAAAAACAAGTTGAAAGAAGGAGGCATACATACTTTGAAAGCCTACAATGAAACATAAAGGCTTTAAAAAACATTGTTTTGGTTCCCCTAAGAACCTTTCAATGGATCTCAGTTCAAATTACCCAACTGAAATGTTCTTTAGGGCAATGGTCCTCAGTTATGTCCTCAGCAACTCCTAGATGTTCCATAGTTTTGCCCAATTATTGCTGGATGTAGTGAAAAAGTAGACTGTCCTTGGGAGCTTCAGTGCTGGTTTAAGAATCACTACCTCACTACCTCATGTCACACCCTTCAAACACATACAGCATTAAAAGACTAGAAGAGACACATATAAACACAAACAAAATGACAGCCATATATATAGTACATCTCATCAGTGGTAGTGGTCATGTGTTTAAAGTATATTTTGGTTTAAAATTTACACTGAGTGTGGATTTCACAGCCCTAATTAAAACATCCCTTTGGACATTAAGAGTCAATGCAGTTTTGAAAGTGAAGGTGAATACCTTAGTCAAGTAGGTGGTGCACAAACTAAAGCAGTGGTTGGATTTGTGTGGGCTTTGTAAAGGCCTTGCACAGACACATATCCTCTAATGATGTAGACAAAGCACAAAGCACATAATGGGAGTGAAGAGTCCATATCTTCCTCTGGGCTTTGGCCCTAGACATGAAGTTTTTAATGACTTTCAATCACCACAGGTTCATACACTCCTGCAGTGACCCTACAAAAACAAAGACACACAAAATGTGGTCAAGTCAAGACTACAAGAGCAAAAATGATATAACTTCATATTCACAACATTGGGACTCCTGTCTACTGGCCAAGGAAATTAGATTCTAGAAAACAGATTCTACTAGCATTGCTGCGAGGATCTGACTGCTATCTGTTCCCCAACTCAACCCAAAAAGTACTGGATGGAGCACCATCATTCTACAGAACACAGTGTTCTGCTCCACAGCTCAATGCCCAATGCAAATTTGTGTTGCAAAACCACAGTCTGATATTTAGTTTATGTGATATGAATGGCCTAAAAACAGTGCTAACGAGGCCAGTATCTAGCATGCTAATGCCATTTTCATCATTTTGGACAAGGGTCATAGCTGGCAAACTGATAGCATGGTAGCAATTTAGGAGAAGGCTCACCCTAGTGATTCTGGGTCAGGGCCGTAGTCAGAGTGCTAACACCTAGGTAGTGATGTGGGATAAGGCAAGGGCTGTAGCTGGTTTCATAATACTGCAAACTAACATACTGTTTAGGTAGCATCTTTCTATGAAATGACCTGTTGACCAATTGAACCCCAAAGAGCAAGAAGACAGGAGGATGCTGGCATTGCTCTTTAAATGCATTTTATATACATGGGCACACACACAGACACACACACACGAAGACACACACACACAAAGACACACACACACAAAGACACACACACACAAAGACACACAAACAGACAGACACACAAACAGACAGACAGACACACACACACAAAGACACACAAACAGACAGACAGACACACAAACAGACAGACAGACACACAAACAGACAGACAGACACACAAACAGACAGACAGACAGACAGACACACACACACAGACAGACACAGACAGACAGACAGACACACAGACACACAGACACACACAGACAGACACACAGACAGACACACAGACAGACACACAGACAGACACACAGACACACAGACAGACACACAGACAGACACACAGACAGACACACAGACAGACACACAGACAGACACACAGACAGACACACAGACAGACAGACACAGGGTGCTTACCGATTCCCAAGCTGAATTCCACTTAACGCTGTAGTCCCATCTCTACTGACAAACAATCTCAGGTTGCTATCTAAAAATATAAAAAGTGATTCAGAGAGTGATCAGAGGATGAATGGTGGTGGGCAAAGAACAAAGGCAAGACAAATCACAGTATCACACTATCACTGTGTTCTTAAAAATCTTCAATGTATGTTCAAAAGCATGCTACGCTTTCTTGATTCTTACCCTCATTGTTACTGTTGTCAGCAAAGTTTTGACTCTGAACTATCTTCTCCACAATGTCATCAGCATCAATGCGTGTGTCGTTTACCCAGGTGGGATGATTCTCCACAGAATCTTGCTTCCTCCTGGAAGAGGAAGAGAAGAAAATGTAAATTTCAAAGAAATCTTCTACAGATCAAACCTGTAGTAAAGAACATCTTGTAAATCTGTCATAGTGGTCAGCATGTTTTTACAAAGTGCACAATTTCAGCCACATTCTCATTTACTATTTAATCATTAATACATCATAAATATCTTTAATATTGTAATCGGTTATCATAATCTAATATCACATTGTTCATGTCTGAAGAAGTCACATAAAAATACTTGCCAGGTGTTTTCAGATATGTTGTTCAACAGTGTTATGAGCCAGAGATGGGTGGACCTGAAATGCCCACTGGGCCAGCACTTGTCATATAATAAGCTGACTGGTTTAAAAAGCCAATTATGAAAATTATTTAATACCAAATAAAATGCTTGCAAAGTTTAACTTTAACTTTAGTTTAAACTGTTATGTTGCTTAGCTTAATGTGTAGAAGGTTATCTAGCTAATGGTGTCACTTTGTCCCGGACTTCATAATTTGTTTTTTTCCACCATTTTATTTAATTCCACCTGCTACCTCCATGTCCCCATCATAGTATGCTGTTATGTCAGCTAACAGATACCCATGTTGGCTTGCAACACACTGGGTGTGACAGTTATACAGCTGTGCCAGGAACCTAAAATGACAACTTCATGGGCATGACCAGCATTTGTCATGAGCAAAAAAGACTGTCTGCACATACTTACACACCTCTGATCTATAATTTATTAAGAGTGTGGTGTGGTGAGAGAGAAGATTAAATGGAGTGCAATACCTTAGGGGTCTGCTGGAGGGTAATACAGGTCGTGGGGGGCGCTGGGGTCTCTCAGGACGATTATCACTTTCTGAGGGGGCATCAGCACTCACGCTGCTACTAGTGGATGTGTTCCTGCGGTGGGTCAGGTCTGAAAGGCTAGACGAGCAGGAGTGCTCTGTGCTATAGCCTGCATCCATAAATGCATACATACATACTGTTAATAGTAGTGGTGACTAACCAACCTCTTGCAGTTTATTTCTTATCTAAGCAAACATGCTGCCAACTCAACACAATGCAGACTGAATCTCTTAATTAGCTGGAAAAGGCATGGCAGATTATGGTTAAAAATACAACACTGGTATAATGCAAGGTCTAGAACAGTAAACTAAGCAGAGAGACACAAATACACAGAAGTATACAGCAGTCTATTTTTTAACACAGTGACTGTAAGTGTCAGTGTGGCATGTTAAACAAACTTTCCCACAGTCACACACAATGGAAGCATCTCAAAGAGAGAAAGACTCTCAGACAAATAGAGGAAGCTAGAGGAGTGCTTCCTGAACTTGTATCCAGGGTAACCTGTTAAAGGCATATAAAGCTTTCATTCTAGGAACTCTCCCTAGATTAAGATATGGGATGGGATGCAAAACAAACTTAACAAGGATGTTTGTGTAACACGCCATAAGAGAATACACATTACACATGAACACGCACCTGACAGTTTGCTTTGTTGACTAGCATAGCTGGAGTTACGGGAGTGACCAATGTGAAAGGTCTCATCTGTGCTGGGCCGACTCTGATCACCCTCCTCTGGTAAACCTGGACAATGCAAACACAGATTATAAAAAAAAGATTGTAAGAGCAAAGCTGACAGCCAAATACATTTCTAAAACTAATAATTAGGTCACAATAAAGATATAACTACTGTTATTAAAACTACAACAATTCTTTTTAAAACATTTCACCTACTCAAATATGAGATACCATAAATCTTTGAAACAGTAATGGTTTGCTTTTCCAAAAACATCTCTTGGTGGATTTTAAAAATTCAAGGCAGATGTTTTTTTTCCTTCAAATGCTGCAAGAATATTAAAAGTATAATAATAGAGAACTAGACATACCTGAGCTGAGGATGGAGGGTCTAGGTTTAGTAAGCCGTGCTGCTGACCCTACAGCTGTGCCCTCTCCTTTACGGTCCAGGTGCAGAGATGGCTCTCGACCCGGCACTGAGATTGATTTAGCAGTGCTAGGAGGACTGAAAGTGTGGGAGTGAATGAGACAAATGTCAACATTACAACCAGTAGGTTAACTCAATAAATTATGTAATGCATATTTTACAACAGTTATTTCCAGACATGCAAGCCGATTGAGAAGCTTTCAAATGGTGCCGTTTTCTCACAAAACAAATGGGGTTTTTTTTTCCACAAACACCATCACTGGGGACACTGCTGCTACGTAAATAATGGAAGTAACACTTTTAGTAGCATTTGTCAGTGTTTTCTAGGTTTTCCTTTGGTTTTCATGATTGTCTCACCACACATCCACATATTTATGTTTACAATTTACAACAACCCCAATTCCAATGAAGTTGGGAAAAACAGAATATGATGATTTACAATTATTTTCAACATATATTCAATTGAATACACTACGAAGACAAGATATTTAAATATTCACTTATTTTGAGTTTGATGCCTGCCACACGTTCAAAAAAATTGTTACATCACCTTTCCTTTTAACAACACTCAATAAGCATTTGGGAACTGAGGACACCAATTGTTGTAGGTGGAATTCTTTCCCCATTCTTGCTTGATGTACAACTTCAGTTGCTCAACAGTCCACATTTTAATGTGCCACATTTTGTGTCATTCACAAAAAGAGAAGTACTGTTTAAAAATTTCCAGACGACCTTTATGACAGTGTACCTTTTTAAAATTAAATTCTGAACAAAAACAAACATTTTACTAAATTATGTTTTTAAGAATAGTGGTTTGAGTTTTTCCCCCCACACATTTCTGGTCATTGTGCTGGCTGTAACCTGGTCATGACCTGAAAGTCCAGTGCTAGACAAGAAGGGAGGCATCTCATATTGCCTTAATACATCAAGTCTTTCATTTGATTCTCCACCAAATTAAAAAGGAAGAGATCTCCAAAACAAATGTCAGCATACAACATGTGTACCTCTAAGCAGTCATTTGTGACTGACAGTGTCACAAGTACAGAACTTGCACAAGGTGCATTTTAACTATTCACCAAGAGAGGGCAGCAAACCTCAGCTTATTTCTGTACAATGAGGAAAAAGGCACTCACGTTTTAAAACATGGGTCTGCTGACAGGAGAGTCATCTCAATGGTCACCTTACAGAAAACAAAACAGAATAATGTGAAAATGACCTTTAAAGAAAAGCAATAATATTGTAATATATTATTTATTTTTACTTAGTAAACATTTTCAGAACCACAACACAAAACAATCCTCCAACCTTTAAAATAGAGTTGTCCTGTCGGGTGTTCTTGGTGTTGTAGCCTTCAAGTAGAGAGCAGCGTACTGTGGAGCCTGAGCCAGCAAACTCCGCCATGTTCAGATCAGCAAAGCCCAACTGATAACAGAACACAGAATTTAGCTTTGACCAGCTTTATTACATTCTAAGGCTTATCTTAAATGTTACTACAGTGACTACAATGCAAACTATCTGGCTTATTTATAAGATATAGTGTGTATTGCATGTTTGCACTGAGATACCTTTAAAACAACTTTTTATTAGGGCTGGGCGATATGGACAAAAAAAAAAAAGAAACCCTGATAAATTTTAGTGATCAGTTGATCAATAGATAATATCTAAATATTGATATTGATTATACATAAGCCCTATTTTTATCCACTTGTACCACAGACCAAAAGTGCACTGAAAATACTCTTCACAAAATATTATTATTGTTATTATTATTAATTTTAATTATTATTATTAATTTTAATTATTATTATTATTATTATTATTATTAGTAGTAGTAGTAGTAGTAGTAGTAGTAGTAGTAGTAGTAGTAGTAGTATTATTATTATTATTATTATTATTATTATTATTATTATTAATAATAATAATAATAATAATAATAATAATAATAATAATAATAATAATAATAATATTGTTAATTATTTATGTCCTCCTTATTCCCCAACTTTATTTCTTTATTCCTTTCATCCCCTCACTCTGGCTTTTCTCTATGCCTAAACAGGCAGGTCAGCAACAGATACACCATATTGACTTAGAGGAGATTTAGGGTGTGTAGCATTAGGTCTGCAGAGCACTTTGCTGACTAAACGGAACCCATTCTTCTTCCCGGATACTATGACTGATTACTGGGTCTCCAAAAACTACATCCGCTCATTTCCACAGCCAGGATGTTCACAGTGTCAGCTTCCTGTTTTACTGCACATTATGAACTCTGCTATGATGTGACAAACCAATGTTGGGAAATTGTTTGCAAGCATTTTATTGACATTGTTTTTACATACATAGAACCAGTAAAACCACACCATTCTGTCTCTCTGTATAAATATGTCCATAAAGTGCATCTACTTAAACTTCTGCCTATTAATTTATGCATTGCCCATGTATCTTAGATACCATATATCTAAGATAAATGAAAAATAAAGGTGTCTTTGAGCAATGCCAGAACCACTTTTGTATCCATAAAGATTCAAGTTTGTAATAGTGTTTAATAGTGTCAGAGTGAAGACGTTGGATACATTTATATCAAGAGAAGGTTCTTGAGACCTTGCATGTTCACATATCTCTATTAAAACATGGTGCTTTATGGAATCAAAAGTGGCTCCTTTATAGGATCACTCAAAGAACCACTTGAACCAGGCTTATTTTTTAGTATGTAGAAGGTGTATTTGAAAAATGATTGGCTTAGAAAGGGTAAAGCTGTCTAAGCAGTCTCAGCAGTCTAATGTGTCTAATGTGCTAGTACTATGTTCCAAGAATTGCAGGTTTGAATCCAGGGTCATATAGAGCAACTTGGGAAAGAAGCAAAAAAAAAGCCTGAAGGGTAAGATGCTCTCCTAACATTTCTTTCTGATCAGGCTCTGAAAAATATTTACCAATACTCCAATATGTACTCTAATATGTGTGATGTCTTACCCTCAAAACCTTTCATGGGACAGCACAAAATAATTGATTTTGCATTCCTTGATGGGATGGCTAAGGAACACCCACCCCTGCATAAGTGAAGGGATACCCTGTGAGTGAGGATGAACACTGGCCAGTGTGCTCATGACAAGCTGACATGAATAATCAAAATATGAGTGAGGAATGATAATGGCACCAGATGGATGAGACATTTTATTTTTAAGTTGTGCAGGCATTTAACATCCCTTGTCACAGAACAAGTTCTGGACAACTTGGGCCTGGTTGCACATTGCATTAACCTGTTGGAATATCCCATAATTCTGAGGATACATAAAGTCCATGAATAGTTGCCAAACAATAAAAAGTAGCTGGTACTGCTCAATGACATGTTTTGTCAAATCAATGACCAAGCCATGGCATCATAAGACATCCCACACCACTCACTCACAAGATAACTGCTGCTCAAATTGCAAACTGTCCCTAGGAAAAATCAGCATATAGAGTTAATCCCATGACTTTTGGCATGTCAGTATATTAACTATAGAGACTTGCTATAAGATATTCATTATAATACCATAGTGTAACTACACATTAAGATGAAATAATAAGATAAAAACATCATTAATGAATCAGTATGCAATAATGTCCATTTGTATATGTATTACCACAGATGAGGGCCTTCAACCAGTGATTGCATGATTCATGCATGACAGTGTTTCTAGAAGCTCTCATAAGGTCTGTGCATTAAATGAATGATGCAATGACACAGCACACTAAGCAACAACTCTGCAACCAAATACCAAAGTATTATATAAAGTAGTAAAAAAAAGGGCTGCGGTATGGTTAACCCAGTATAAATATACTGTATACACACACACGCACACGCGCACACACGCCCTGAATAAAAGCTGTTACCCTGCACTTTAAGTGTATTTACATTAAATGTTCTTGTGTCAACTTTTAATTTCAGTTACATATATTCCTTGTTTTGCATTTGATTACACTGTTCTATTCAGCTGCACATTACAGACTTTAACACAGTTCAGTTTGGAAATTATGAACTGTACAATGTATAAACACGAAAGGGAGTGTACAAATACGATCCTAGGTGAAGACATTGCTGAGAAACTTAATGTTTTCCAGACGTTCCACAACTGCCAAAGCTCTTTGGCGGCTCTCCTAAGGCAGGAGGCCTTTCTTTTGTAAACCTCCAGTTTCTCTCATTTCCACTTACCCTAACAGGCTCCTTCCCATTGCTGCACAAAGTCACTTTTAAATCAAAGCTAATCAAAAACTTATTTCTCTTTTGGAGAGGACAAATGTGGTGTGGCTATACTGTTATTCCCATGTTCAAATGTTCAGGTCATTAGAGTTTAATGGCAGTGTTTTCTGGTATAAAGATCAGTCATATATCCTGTTGACTTACTTTAATTTCTTAAAACTGCTGCCCCCCCTCTCTGCCTACAGACTCATTTACTTACAGAGGCTGTCCACTAAAGTATACTTAGCTCACGGAAATCTAAACTTAGCCCAAGAGCAGAGAAACAAAAGGAAGGCTCCATTCACTACTGAATGAATGTAACTTTCCCCACCTTTGTGTGCTACAAGGCACATCTGTGACTAACATTAAGTCTAGACCAAAAGGGAATTCCACTTATCCCTGAAAAGCAGTACTGCACACTTTTATAAAGGAACTATCACATGTTTGAGGACTCTGATCAGATGACCATGGCCTCCCTGGAATGAGTCTTGTGACAGCCATGCTCGCATGGACACACACGCACACACACACACACTAACCTATTTACAAGCAAGCTGGTACCTACATTTATTTTTACACCTACAACAACTACCCTCAAGTCTAATCTGATATTTGACACTTAAGAGTCAACTGGGCACTGGTCAATTTCACCAAACAACTGCAGAAGACCACTACATTGCACATGTTGAAGAGAAATTCCACTGATTTTCAAAATTTCAAGTGATTTGGAGTGGTTTGATAATACATTTACCTAAAGAAGTTTATTCTACAGTCATGCCATGTTAGGGAACCAGCCTTGTGAATGGAAGGTTGTGCACTTTACTCCCCCTACTGTGTGAATTCACTAGTGTGTATTTCACTGTGTGCATGGGGTAAATGTAGAGAACACATTCCCCTGTGTGCAAGTACAGGTCTATATGCACATTTACATTTTTACATTTAAAGAAACCAAAGGTGGTGATATCTGGAACACAGATGTATATTGTTGTCCTGCAAAAACCTTAATTTTTGGAAATAAACAAAATCTTGCAGTAGTTCTCAACACTGTCAAAATTACATGTTGATCTGAAAAAAAAAATCTTTCTCCTTTCTCCTTGTTATTTTGGAGGTACAAGGTCTTTGTCTGACAGTGATATTTTATTTACATAAAGAGCAACCAGTGCTATTTTTTCGTGCAGACATCAGGTCACATATTCAGATCCATTGCAACTGCACTTAACTTCAGCAACCTGCAAGTTATTGTTTGCTGTTAGCCTGTTATTTATATGGACAAAAGTATTGGAAAATTTTAGACATTTGTATGCTTCCAATTTTTTGAAAATCGGTCCAGCATAACTGTCCAGCAGTGAACAAAGCAAGGTCCACAAAAACTAGAGGCTAGAGGAGTTTGGTGTAGAAGAACTTGATTGGTCCACATAGAACCCTGAATTCAACCCCATCAAGAACCTTTTGGGGGAACTAGAGCAGAGACTGCAACCCAGGCCCAATGTCAGTCCCAATTTCCAAAGACATACACCTACATCTTCTAGGAGGCCTTCCCAGAAGAGTGGGAGTCAATTCCATATTAATGCCTATGTCTTTAGAATGGGATGGCATTAAAGAGCAAAGCACTTTTGTAAGTCGCTCTGGATAAGGGCGTCTGCTAAATGCCACAAATGTAAATGTAAATGTAAATGTCATAAAAGCTCCTGTAGGTGTAATGTGTACACTGGCATGTCCAAAAATGTCTGTCCATATAGACGTATTGTTTTGTGTATGTGCAGCAGGGTGTGGAGAATTTCACTTACCTTTGAATATGCTTTTCCTCCTTTGAGTTCCTGTAAAGAAAACAGGATAAGTCTCGAACTCAATGACTGGAAGGTGCAGGCAGAATAGCATAAATGTTTACTTCCATTCACACACATCTTAAAATCCCATTCAAACCAGATGACCTAAGTTCATTTGAAACACAACTGTCATATTTGTTGCGCATTGAGGGGGCGGGATGGGTGTGCCAATATGGGCATACATACTAGTGCATTAAAAAAAATAAAAAATAAAAAAAAAAGAATATTGTTAAAAAGCTCTTTACCTTTCTCACAGACACTCTGCAGATGCAGGGGTCTAGAACACCAGTATTGGGGTTGGCACTCATCTTACACACAAAGGAGAACCTCTTCTTCCAACAGACAGCATTCTCCCGAACCTCCTCTCTATGAGAAAATGAAGGAAAATGTTGTTTTAGAATGAAGCGTCATTTTAAAAAAAAGAAATAAAGAAAAAAAATCTGAAGTGTTGCTTTTGGCTATCAAAAATGTTCATTACTAATGTTTCAAACAGTGGTGATATTATGTGATTTATTATGGCTTGCGACATATTACAAGTTGATGATATTTTTATAAATCCTGCTACAGAGGATAGAAATTTAAAGGAAGGAAGGATCTACAGTCAAGCAGTTTTTGAAAGTTAGTAACCTTTTCAGTGCATTCTGCCAAGCACATAGTATTGTGTAACACTGCACATTCGTCAGCTATTCATTGGTACAATACCACCCCCACTCATTTCAGACTGCTGAAGAAGCTGAACAAAGAGGCAACACCTGCCAAAAGACAATTTTTAATGCAACGCAGTCAAAAGTTTCCATTAAGACATATACTTACTTTTCTACACAAATATTCACAGACAGATTAAAACACACACAAACACCACACACCAGTCACAAAAAGAAGAAAGCAAACCATGAGGGAACATTCACTATGCAAGCTAAAGAGTGAATATGCATGAGGCTCTGGCCATCTGCTATGCAAATAAACAGCTATTAATACTGCAGAACAGACTGCTCTGCACAGCGCAGGACCATTCTACCAGGACAAACCTACAACAGGGCCAAACTTCAAGGATTCAGAACAAAATTAAAACCAAGTAACATAAAATTTCACTTTGTGTGGTTCCCACAGTATGGCTTGCAATAAACTGGAGTCTAACTGATTACAAGCAACAGGCCCATTGTTATACATAAGGAAGGTCACTGTGGATTTTATTCATGGTAAGCCATACCAAGTTCAGGAAACCATTCTAAGATTCAGAAAGTAGTCCGGAGGCCAGGTGTTTGCTATAAAACCACATGATTTGAACAGGCCCTAGAGCTACATAAAAATGGCTTAGAGACATGAGCTGTGCCATCAGTGTGCTGGCCACAGCAGTGCTCTGTAACCAGCTCTCTAAAGAGAATTTGAAGGGATGCAGAATATTGGCTTGGGCTTTATAATAAATTTAGTTGACTTCTTGCCAAAGTGGTCATCTGTTCCTAATTCATCTCCACATTTGGAGACATTCTGAAAACAGTGGCACAAGTCTAGCATTCGGCTACAGATCCTTGAGGACCAGTTAGAAGGGATCAGGCACTGCTGTGTTAAAATAAATTGTACTCCACTATAACTGTACCTAGCATATTGCAGGAAATGCTGTGTGAAGCATTTCAACCAATCGGATTCTCCCATAATTCCAGACTAAATCAGCACACATTTCCTGAGACTGAAAAAGACGGACATGAAAAAATTGCAACCAGTTGCGATTTAACAGAATAACATTCTGGATCTTTTCACATCATGCTGCTTTATGGAAAGTGCTTTAATTCAAAAATCATTACATTGCACTACCAGTTTCCAGTACAAGTTTTAGATGATTGAAACAGAAAACTTAAAAAGACATTTGTGCAATCTCTAGAGCCTACATACCCAGAATATCATACCATACATTTCTGTCTTCAGCTGAAGTGAGGCAGGTGTTAGCATTTTACAGAGCTCAGTGAATGCCTGGCACCACTCTCACAGCTTCTGTTATCAGAGCCAGTGAGGTCTAATCATGCAGCTCCTTCAGTCCATCACCCCCTCCACACACGCATTCTTCACTCACATTCCAGGGGCCAAAATCACTTTGTTGTATCGCCCTAGTAACTACAAACGCCCAGTGTCCACAGCAACTCACCCAGTGCTTACCGTGAAGAACGAGAGAGGGAGGGAAACGACACAGAGCTAATCATTGTGCAGGGCAACAATAACACCTTCAGAGTTTCACCAGCTTACACAAAACCATACTCTCAAAAATAAAGGCTCCTGAATGGTTCTTTGCTTGGTTATTTTAACAAAAAAAACCCAAAATAAAATAAAATATTTTAAGAACTGTTCACTAAAAGTTTGGGATCAAACGTGATTTAACAGTTTTAAATGACTTTTGCAATTGGCTCACTTTTATTAAATGAAGGATGAGATGTTAGCATCCATATTCACCATGCTGCATTCTGTATTGACTAAACTGATTATGTTGATGTTTGTTAAAGCAATATTAAACAGGGAGTTCAATAAAACAAAATGTCTGCCTTACATACCAACATGGAGCTTTTTTAATCCTTCAGTTTCTTGCTTTCCCACAGTGGCCAAAAGCAAACTTAATCATACACCCTTGAATGGGCCGATTGTCAGGAGTCTTGGGACAATTTATTGGTGTACAAAAGATCCCAGGGCAAGCTTGATGCATTCTAAACATGCGTTTAAAGGGCATGCAGCTTGACAATTAGAGTGCATCCAGCTTGAAACTCATTCTGCAGTTTAGAACAGAGAGTAGTTACTTCAGTCTAGTTACAAGAGTACAGGCCTGCCAAATAATAACAAAAACTACTATTACAATTAATTACATTAGAAGCTCTTAATATAAGGCATTTAAATGTACAATAAAGGAATCAAAGTAAGATCAGCAAAATGGAATTACATTTATATTAGAGGTACCAATATAAAATAAATCACATTACAACAATATCCTCTGATTAGTCATAAATAATTACAAATTAAATACTTATATATTTATACCTATATTTATAGGAAGGAGATAGTTAATCAAGTTTTTAAATAACATGTTTAATAAGCTCCATTCCCTGCTTTTAGGGCCTCCTCTACTCTCTACTCCCCTCTGCCCCATTAGTAAGCTCACGTACATACTGTGGCAGCTCTTGAGACTTGGTGTAGGAAAAGAAGAAATGAAGATCATATATCAATATGTTTAAATATTGTAAAATTACAGAAGAGGGAACACATGGGGTGTCCTAATTTTTCCCATATTTTTAACATCATAACATATTGTATGTCGCCTTTCAGCTAAAATATATGATTATGATTTTTGTTCATATTGCCCAGCCCTACCAGACATATCAGAAAATAAATGCCACAGCAGCACACTGCAACACATCTGTATTCTGCTTCAACATTTTTTACAGATTTTAAACCAGATGGATTAATCGAGGTAGGAAAACAGGATGTGCTGAACTTAGCTGCTGTTCCTGTGCACCAACAAGTGCATGTGTGTGTGTGCACAGACATCTCACTTCTCCCAGTAGGTTTGGGGCGATTTGACTTCCTCAAAAAACTACACTACCCCAGAAATTAAATAAACCAGTAAATGAGAAACCAATCACAATCACTAATGGCAGTGTGTGATGCCTCAGTTATATTCCAGTAAAAACACTGACCAGGTAAGTGTTATTATTTCTCATCTAATGAGTCACAAAATTCATAATCAGGTGCCTGAAAACGTTTAAAATGTGTCTGTTACCATGATAAGCTAGTCACAAGTTAATATGTATGCCCTGAGCCTACACACCATCAAAAATTAAAAACTAATAAGTGAAAATGCTAGCCATGATTACAATTAAGACTTGAAAAAAATGCATTACAGTATATTACAATAAAATACAGTACATAATTGTTTTGAAATCAGAAATCATGTCATCTTGTTGCATGATCAAACAATCTTACATGTATTGCACAGATTGGGTGACTGTAATTTGATTAAAGGAGGACATGAGGGAATCCCAGGTCATGCTGTTTGTCATCAGCCTTGCTGGAGTCTGAGAGATCAAAATTGACCATTCTCTGTAAGTAATCAGACTCTGTGTACTGATTTGTAGCATTATGATAGGGGTCTTCTGCACAACAACTATGCAACACATACCTGTTGAATAATGAATGTCAGATAAGGCTTGAGACATTCTGCTACCAATTGGAAACATAACTTTGTGTATCTAATCAGGTTGCATAAAGTCTATTTCTCTGTGACCTCTTATGTACCCCATTCTGCAGATGACTCAGTCCAACAGGAATGAACTAATCTGAAACTGGATGCTCCTTTGCTTGGCTTCTAAAACAGCACTGTGTTAGAGACACACACCCCAGCAGGCCCATGTCACACCCTGACAGCGTGTAGATAAACATCCCCTAAGTGGTGGCCTCCAAACTGGCCACATGACGTCAGCCCAGACCTTCCTATTCCTACCTCCTCCTGGACCCAGGGGTGGCCAGCTTTCCGCTTGTATAGTAGTATCTAGCTGGGAGAGGGAATAGCGGAATGAAAGTCTTTGTTCTTCAAATCCAATTTCATTTGTTGTAATAATTGATACAATACATTGTTAATAAGCCAAGCTGCAGTAGAAATTGAAAGATATAGTGCATCTCAGGTAATTAGAAGGTCACGATAAAGTTACATTTTTAAGTAATTTAATTTGAAAACATAAACTTGTTTCTTTTATATCCCATACTATATCCCATACTGCACAATACACTGTTTAAGCATCATTAACACATTGCACACATATGAAATAGTCACATTGCAGGACATGCAATATCTTGTGCAGTGTAAAATGTATTGATTTTACTGTAAGGCTAGAAACATAATTTTTACTACACATACAATGACACAGTTATGTTCATAAAACAATGGGTCACAACAAAGCATGGCCAAACCGAAAGCATGTTTCTAGCATAATATTGACTACACAGAATGCATTACAGTATCATATGTTGGGTCACTGACAATTTGTGACTTCTGATGAAACCCACAGAGCCCTATGAAGTCAATTTTCTCAATTAATGTATATATTTTTTCAAGTTTTCTTTTTTATTTCCTTTTGTGTCTTTGTCCATCCAGATTTTTTGGTGCTTCTTTTTTATTTTGCCATCATTAAATACTGCAGATATCAGAGGGCCCTAAACCTGATGATCTTTTAATATCATAATACATGTAGCAGAACATCAAAATATTGAAATGACATTTTTTTTCATTATCGTGCAGCCCTATTCAATACAGTAAAGCAAAGTTCAGAATTTGAAAGGGTATACCACAAAGCGACAAACTGTTGACGCACCCATCAGACAGTGTATGTGACCACATCTACTCACTAACTCTGTGGTATGTTTAGCTACATTAACATTATAGCACCAGGGCATTATCACATATATGGCTTGGCTGATCAACATGGAGTATTGGGGGAAAGTCTTGGACAAACTGCACAATATATTTAATACTTTTTTACCAAAATATATGCAATTTACTCTTTGGCTAAATATCAGAAAGTGACTCATTCCCTTTTCACATTGTGTTAATTGGTGAAAGTAGTTAAAGGCTAGCTTCAACACCTAATACTCTGCTGAACTCTCACTCTCTGCTCCTCTTCCTGCCAGCCTGAACACATTTGCCTCTGCATGGAGCACGGAGAAAACCAGCTGTGTGCAGGCGCCCAGGCAAAACACCGGAACATTCTGCATTGCGCCTGAGTCACAAGTCCCACAGCCTACAGCCAAGCTGGGGCCAAATCTGATCCTGGACAGGAAGTATGCCAAATCAGACCCCATGGTCAACATCAAACAAAAAGTGTGCCAAATCATTACAGCCTTTCACTCCAGCAGCTAAGTAAACACCTAAGAATGTCTCAAAACACAGACGTGTGCTGGGAGCTTACTTACATGCCTTTACTATAGAACTGCATGTAAACTCAAAGAGTCAAGGAAATTTATTGTCGTTCGCATCCTATGTGGTACATGAGGTGGAATGAAATTATGATGTCAAAGTCCCAGGTACACTCAAAAAGCAATGTATATAAAAATAGAAATAAATGAAATATTAAAATATAGGAGTCAATTGTTAAGGAAATATTAGTTAAAGTATCAAGCAGTGTTTCTATAGTTAAAATTTAATGAAGAAGCTGTTCCTCAGTCTGGAGGATCTACATCAGGAGAATTCGACCTTTTCTGTCTAGAGGCCACTCAGGTGCTTGTTCAGTCTCTTGTCATTTCAAGACTAGATTATTGCAACTCCCTTCTAGCTGGCCTTCCTATGCGGACCATCAAGCCCTTGCAACTCAGCGAGAATGCAGCTGCAAGGCTTGTCTTCAATGTCCCCAAATTCAGTCACGTAACTCCTCTGCTGCATTCCCTTCATTAGCTTGCTGTAGCTGCCCGCAACAGATTCAAAACCTTGATGCTGGCCTACAAAGCCAGCACCTACATAGCCCAGCACCTCCATACATGATGGCAATGGTCAAATCTCATGATACCATCAAGTACAGCTCAGCTCGACCCACCATCCTTCAAGACGCAAGGAAGATAAGCGTCCAGACTCTTTTCAGTCCTGGCAACAAAATGGTGGAACAAGCTTCCTCTGAGGGTCTGAACAGCTGAGTTACTCACTGTGTTCAAACACTGAATCTGAATCTTGTTAGTCTCCAATCTGACATTTGACAACAGCATCTAAGCTTAAGGAATCTCTGGATTCTAGCCTCTTATACCAACTAGGGATATCTGAGTGAACAGCAAAGCACTTTTGTAAGTCGCTCTGGATAAGTTCCATAAATGTAAATGTAAATGTAAATGTACATTCAATGCCCCGCAACTTACTGCCTGGGAGAAAGAGGGCAAAAAGTGTGTGTGCTAAGTGAGTGCGTTCCTTCATGATGCAGATGGCCATCTGGAAGTGTAATGGCAGGACCGAGCTCCAGATTCCTGCATGCATCAACTGCCTGAGGAAGTAGAGCCGCTGATGTGCCTTCCTGAGCAGACTGGAAGTGTTGTCGCCCCAGGTGAGGTTGTTTTTGTGCACACCCAAGTACCTGTAACTGGAGACCATTTCCACCACAGATCCTCAGACGTGCAGAGGTGGGTGGGTGGGTGTCCTTCATCTTCTTCACATTGATACAGAGATGCACTGTTTATGATGAATCCAACCACTGCTGTGTCGTCTGTAAACTTTACATTACAGCCTGGATGGGGGGGAGGGGGACGTGGCTCAACACACAGCCCTGAAGGGAGCCAGTGCTGAGGATTATAGTGCAGGAGGAGATGTTGTGGATCCTCTCAGACTGTGGCCTGTTGGTCAGGAAGTCCAGGAACCAATTACAGAAGGAGGAGCTCATTCCGAACGCAAAGAGCCAGGGTCTGGGGAATCAAGGTGTCAAAATGCAGTGCAATACGTCACTGCAGTGCGCAAAAAAAAAAACATGCTTTGGGGTTGTTTTGAAACTGCTCTGTTTCTTTGTACAAATTGGACTTGAAGTATGACTATCTCAGAGTTCTTCACAATAACCTGAAACAATCAGAGAATTAAAACTTGGACACAACAGATGTTTCAAAAGTCAAGCCATCTGAAGCACACATTGAAGGTGGAGCCCACCCAGTGACTCCACGTAGGCTCTGCACCAACTGTGACCTTGACCAGGAAAAAGCAGATAAGTGGATGAATGATTGAATAAAGGAAGCCTAGTAATAGACAAGAAATAGACACAATAAACCAGTGCCAAATTAAGAAAACTGTATATATAATGTATATTTAACTATTCTGTACAGTTCTGCAGTGAATCTGGTTAAACTCTGCTTTATGAAACATGTAGATGACGAAGAACTGAAAATATCCATAATATGTTACAAAAACTGTCATATTTCACAGTCATCCTATCACTTAAAAGATTAACTCAAATCTAAGAATTTCTGTCCATTTTAACCAACACTAACTGCTCTTCAAAAACTGGACAAAAAACTAGGAATCCCATATGCCAGGACTTCGCACTGTAGAGTTCAAAGGTCCATATTTGTGCTTGTCTTCAACAGACAACTCTGTGGGCATTTGGACTCACAGTAAATGAATGAATCATGCATCCATTTTGTGGAATTGAGGGCTAAAATAGACAAGACATCTCAAATTACTGCTGTATTCCTTACTTGACAGGATATTTGCTGTCAGACAATGGGATGAGTGAAACCCAGTCAAGCACTGCTGAACAGAATTTGTCCAGTCCTGACTGTGCAAATGAATCCAGTTGCAAAATCTGTGGCCATAAACCAGGGGTTTTCAGAGAGACAAGTCATGTTGCTACAGGACCCTTGTTCTCAAAAACAGGATTTTATGTCAATTGGAAAATGGCAGACATCTTCAGGGCAAGCAGCTGGTCTTTTGGGCACAGTGTTGCATAACATAATTCATCAAAGCTCTCCGAGAGTGCAATGCTGCATCACAGCAGCTAAACAGAGGAAAGGGTGATGGCTGACCCTTTGAACCAGACAAGCTCTTTCCACATATGAGATGAGATCTCTTTAATTGGGACATTGAGCAAAACATGAGTCTTGAAAAACTAGAGATAAGGCTATCGTGACAGAACCCTTGGACAGTGTTCTTTGAAAGGAGACCCAATACGTGCTGGACTACAGCATAACAGTCAGATCACACAGCTGGGAGTTTAAGTCAAATTTGATTACAGCAAGGGTTTGGTGTGTGGAAGGACCAAACCCTCTTGCAACCTCTTTTCTTCTTACGTTGATCTTGAACTGATGTTTGATCTTACTGGTAAACAGAGCAAGTAATCAGATGTTGTGCCACTCTAAAGAGCAAATGAGCCCGTCATGCGAACACTAACTGTAGTACAGCATATTGAGCCAAAACAGAAAAATGTTCCCACAGGTAGAGTTTCCAGAAGATCCTCACAAAACAAACATGGAAAATTAGGCATGTGTTACATATAGATGACTCTTCAGTGTTTATTATGTGAAAAAAAGTATTGAGACACCTGATCATTCATTGTTTCTTTTGAAATCAAGGGTATTAGAAAGAGTTCTTCTACCCAGTGAAGTCACTCCATTAGATTTTATAGCACTGCTGTGAGGATTTGATTGGATTTAGCCAAAAGACCATTAGTGAGGTCAGGACTTTGAATGACCACCACCCCACCTCATCACAAAAGTTGTGGATGGAGAACCATCACTCCAGAGAACACATTCCCACAGCAATTCCATGCTGGGGTGCTTTATACCCCTCTAGTCCACACCTAGCAGTAGGCATGGTGTTAACAGGTTCATGGTTTCTGCTTCAGAGTCCTACTCTTAAAGGACTACACAAGCTGTGTGTGTGCTCATCTGCACCTCTGTGTCATCAGTGGTGCAGCTTAAAAATTCATTAGAAGTGGTGTCCACAAACATTTGCACAAATAGTGTAGAAGATCATTATTTTGACTCTTTATTTAATGATGTGTCACTTGGAAGGTAGACACAGCACTGTATGGGAATGTAAAATCTGTAAACCAAATATGATATGGACAAAAGGTCCACTTTTAGATGACCGTGTGGTGTGCCTTGACATTTTTTCCCAACTGACTCATTGTGGGATTTGTGCCTGTGATAACAAAAATCCAAAGTGTTGACATGATCATGCTATAGACTAAAAAAACATTTTACCGTTTACTTCTGTAATCAAGATTAGCAAAGGTTGTAGTTTAAAGAAAGAAATGCCATTTTTCAAAAAGCTAAGTGGCCAAGGTTCAAAGCCCTTGAAACACTTTCATCTTCGAGACATACTTTAATCGAAAGCACATTGAGTTCTAAGGAAGAAAACATGAACGTGGGCTCACGTGCCAGCTCTATGAGGCGGTTACAGATTAAAAAGCACCATTTCTGACCTGACCTAAAACCCTATGCTTACCGGAACATAGTATTTAGAAAACTACAGGTTACAAATGATAAACCATACATTTGGCTAAGTTTGGTACTAGAGAAGCATGCGGCTCTTTAATGTGTGGCTCTTAAATGTCTACGTAGTTTTGGGTGTGGAATCCTTGCCATATATAAAGAATTCAGACTGGAGTATGTACTTAAGATGTTCCTTTCCTTCTTGCATCTTGCTAAAATAGTCAGAGGCACAAAAAAGTCAGATTTCTACTCATATCCACTCTTTGAAGCATCACACAGGTGAAAAATTCCATTCTAAATAGTCTCATAAATGATCACCATCAAGAAATTCCATTTGCATCTTCAGAGCATCTGCGTTCTAAAAAGAGCAAAGAACATTCTCAGACTCTTTGTCCACAGCCCTGACATGCGATAATGAGAATGAGTAAAAATCCTTGAAAAACTGGAATGCTGAAATGATATGATGGTTACAGAGTGCATGGGGCAAATACAAACTGCGAGTCACATTCTTGCAGAACTATAAATGTTGCGAGCAGTAAATACTTAGAGTAAACCCTCCATGTCCACACCCTCTTACCCTCCTACCACATGAGGGACAATGTTGCTGAGGCTTCTATTTTTAAATTCTACATACCAAATCCTGCAAGCTCAGACAATGGCAGGGCAGTGCATTCTGAAGGGTAATTTGATTAATAAGAATCCAAACATGAGAAATTATAGCAAATAATAATTTACTTACTTTTGACAATCATAAGGACATTTAAGGGTGTGCAATATGGCTGTAAGTGTAATTCAAGAAGGTAAAGTGTCATATTTTATATTCACTACACTCACTACTTCTAAAATTAGAAAAGTAGAATATTTCAAATATTTGAGTTAAGAATATTTTAAGTTATTCAGAGGCCATCTAGCCAAACCAGTAAAATGATTTTGTAAAAATCTTGAAAGCAAATGTCACTTCATTGTCTTTCCTGTAATATAGGAATGGTGATACTTGCAGAGAGGAATTTAAGGACCATCGCTCCAATCCCATGAATGAGTAATGACGCCTTTTTCTCCTTTCATCTGCAACAGCAGTGTAAAGCAAGACACTCTGTACAAATCCTCCTGTTCTCTAACCCACTATTTGGCATCACACCTCATGCCATTCCCTGCTCTTTCATCTCCCTGAATTCAGCTCAAGTGTTGTCCACGAGACACTATTGGAATACGAGGTTGCTTGTTAAAAAGTTCAATTTAATTCCTTGCATGAAATTTGTGTCTTAAACTAAACAGGTGTGAATGTGCCTACTTTTCCAGCAGTCCAGTACTAGTGTCTTTAAACATGGATGTTATACTAAAGCTTAACTCAAATGGCAATTTACCATTTCTTAGGCCAGTCATGATTTATTGTTAAAAGGGTCTTTAAAAGTGGCTTGAAAATGATCAGAAATGCTTTATGTGGAAAAAACTCTGTAGATATCCAAATTGTTTTACTTACACTGAACTAAATATCAAATATATTCACCTTCCTAAACCCAACCCTTGTCCTAGTGAACACATTTTAGATAACCTTCAGGCAAATGTGCCCCTAAAATGTATTCAAGTAAAGTAAGATCAAATAATTCCAAAGATATGCTTGCCTATGTTCATATGTGTGTGTGTGAGTGTGCGCGTGCGTGTGTGTGAGAGAGAGGGAGAGAGAGAGAGAGAGAGACTGGGAAAAGCGGGGTAAGGACAGGAGAACATGTGGTGTGTGTGTGACTTGAATGAGAATGTTGAAGAGAATGAGGGAAAATGAGACCTAAACAACTGGCTCTTTTCCAACTCTTCAGTCTCTCCATTTGCTAAGCCCAGTCCACATACTGACACGGTATACGTTTGCCCAGCAAGGTCACACAGGAGTTTTGGCTGTAAGCACTGGCAATATGTTTAGATCTTTTTTTTTTAAAGCAGGCTACTGTAACCAAGTATAGACAAGCAATGGTTGAATGTTTTTGACTAGATATGCATACTCATTCACAAACCCTCAGAAAAGCTCAAGATCATAAAGCACACTGATTATTGTTAAAAAAAGCTTTTTCCTAGTGTGTTTATGACATTTCCCCCCAACCTTACTCCACAGCGCATGTACATTTTTCTTTAGCTGTGGTCGGGTATCCACAGTAGAGGTCCGATGGGTTCCGTGGGATTGGCTGAGAGAGGTGACAGATGGGTTAAAGGCCAAAGCTGTGTAGAATCACTGATGATGTAGACAGTGTGCCCTCTCTTTCCTGTTATTCACGGTGTGCATGTGTGTGATGAGTGCTGGAAAACGAGACAGAGCTAGGACAATCTGCAAAAACAACTGCCTAGCTTGGAACTGTAATTTGATCATAGGTTCACCGTTTTGCGATTTGATGAAATCTGGAAAGTATGCAAGAGCTTGATTATTACGGTTTCTGGCATTGACAGTTTAGTATATTCTACGAGACTGCATATAGAACAAAGGGATCATAGAACCTTGGCCACAACAGCATGCCTCGAAATGTGGACTGTTCTGTTTTGAGACTTAGGTAAACCATTAAATTAAATCCCAACCATAAAAAAAGTGTCATTTAGTTGCTTGTAGCCTGATTAAGCAGGTTACGGTAACCAAGCAGTGACAAGAGTCAGAAAATTCAAAGCTATGTTTGGATAAGGTGTTAAATCACTTCCATTTCACTTCCAAAAATTCAGCTGTTGAAATGTATGAAGAAAGTCACTCAGAATGGGTTGATGTGAAGGGTTCAGTGCAAAGTAACTTACCAACTGTGTTACTGAGATGGTAATAGGAACTGGTGTTGTGGCAGCCACAACACAACTACTGGTACTGTAGTTTTACATTTACTAGACCAAATTATCTTAACTCAAATACACTTGTAAGCTTTCTCAAACAGATTACAAAAATAAACCATCAATATGAACCACTGAAAATTCTCAGTGAATACAGAGACTATTTCTCATAAAATTACTTTCCAATTTCTTTCCATATTAAGGGCTGCATTTGAGATATTTGAAAAATTCTGTGGCTTTTCCCTTTTAAGCAACACATGTGCAGTTACTGCAAATACACTTTATGAAATTACAACAAACCCACTGCATCATCATATTAGATCTACAAAATGCCATTCAGGAAAAAAGCAGATCACTGCTATCCAATGAATGTCTACTTTTGGTTTTCTCCAGGGTTTAAACCCTATTGCTATTCTGTAAACTGAGTAAACAATCCTGGATGAAGAGACCAATAGAAATGAGTAAAGTAGGCTCTTATTTCACATTAACTTCCATTCAAAGTTAAGAACATTTTTTGCCTTCTCCTGCAAAGTTCCAATTTATAGATTTTCATTGGACTGTGAAGTACTTTAACTATATTAGAGCAAAATAAAAACTTACAGAATTATTTAGTCGAGTCCTTACAAGGGATAATACTGATACATATATAAATTACAAAAATAATGGAGGATATTTAGTTTGTTATTTGGACTAACTTTCAAGTATTTCAAAGCATGGGAATCATTACATATAACTCATTAAAATTATATTCATTCAATTATTCAATTATATTCAATTATACTCATTGCTTATAAGCAAAACCAATTGTAGGTGGAAGTGATGTTTCATTGAGCATACAGTCAAACTCATACAAATACAAAAGTTCATTTATACTCATTTTTGAAGACATTTAGGATCTCTGGTATGTGTGACTGACTGTCTCCTATAAAATGCCTTTCTAATTTTGGTGAACAGAAACTTCTCAAACTATGAAAACATCCCACAAAACACAGCCCAGACTCAGCCCTGCAGCAGTGAATGTGAGGGTAAAAAGGAGGTTTCACCTCGAGGATGATGTGGCAAAGTCTCCTCCATCCAGCAGCCTGATCTTGCAGAAGAGCACTCCGTTGACAAAAGGCACAGCTGTCAGCTCCTCCAGAGTAAAATGTGTCTGAAATTTGAACTTCTTCTTCTTCACTAAAAACGCCATCGACTGGAGAGGCTGAGCAGACAGCTGAGCAGCTCCTGGACACTGACCTGTAGGCTCCGAGCAGAGGCTGGCCGCGTCGACTCACTGCGCTTTACAGCCACTCCAGAAAGTTCAGCGGGTTGCCAAGGTTACCTGTGAGCCAAAGCAGAGTGTAAACTGTATCACCGCTCACAGACACACAGTCAGAGTCGGACACGTTCACAGACATCCCTCCGAAGTCTCTGTACTCACGCTCGGTGTTCGCCCGGCCAGAGAAAACGGACTCAAACTGTGCACCGCCCGTGCTCGTTATTCAGCCCGAACGCGCTCCTGCCTGCTCCCCGTAGCCTGTCCTCAGCGTCCCGAACCGCACACCGCGCTCGCTCACAGACTGCATCAACACCTACATTATTTCCAGCGTTTCAGGCTGATATCGCACACTGACCTCACGGCGCTCAGAGCAGCCCATTTCACACTCCCCCTTCTTCCACACTGTGACGAGATATGCTCCGCCCCCGGGGAGGGTCCCCGCGCGAGACCACGCCCATCGACTCTCACCGGCAAACCCCCAGTCAGACCACCGGACTGCGCTGATACATGCTGAAAGCAAACAAGCTGTAAGACACAAATTCAGAACAAATGCAGAAAAATACATTTTTAACTACAAAAAAGTTAACACATTCAGGAGAGATTACCTCTCATTTCCTACTATCCCATTAAAATACATACAAATATGAATCATTTCAAAAATTAAATTAGAATATAATGACTGTCACTGTTACTGTTGTAAATAAACTGAGACCATGTCTTTTTTCAGTTCTAATAATATTCAAGTTTTTTAGTCTGCTCTAAACGATATGCTAAAATAAAATAAAAGGATACAATATAAACAATACAAAATGCAGAACATTTAATGGAAACAAAGGAAAAGAAATGTAGTTCATAAATATAAACTATTTACTACAAATAGTAATTGTATTTTCTCTTCTGTTAGTAAGCAGTTAATTTTTGTTTGGGACGCTTACACATACTTATTTTACTATCATAATTATTCCGTTTGTTTTATATACATATACACAACATAACGGACAATGCTGCCATTTATGTTGTTTATATACTGTTCTAAGCATTATTGGGATGATTTTTACTTTCTGGCCCTGGATTAACCCCCTCCAGCTTTAAATGACGTTCATCACAATTTAACTCAGAATGTGGATTTTACATATTCGGTTTCAACTTGAAAAGTGAAAAGCAGAATAGCTGAAAATGACCAAGCAAAGCCAGGACCAAGAATCTTAGTGATGTATGGAGTAACGGAGTAGATGTGAGTCTGTTACTGTGTCGCCCTCTGGCGGCGGTCAGTGACAACAACTAAAGGGCTCCGAAACAAACGTGTGTGAACGTTTAGACGCCAATGTTCACTTTGCGGTTTGTTTATTAGTAAGTGAAAATACGCAAACAAACATTCTTCAGGAAACAGAACGTAAATGTGTCATTTTCTACAGCTAAAGTACTTTTAATTGTACAAGAATAAAATACAAGCATACTCATTAAAATCTCTTGTCATATGCCACGTTTTATATTTGATCATTGTCCAATTTGTTAAATTAAACCAATAAACCACAGTTACAATGTGCAAACCACTCTGTATATTATGTATTGGATTTCCACTTATTCTTACTATAAAGAAATCAACAAAAATGAGTGATTTCAGCAGAGAAATGTGAACCATTCTGCCTGCTCGGCTAAAACAACATGGAGGAAACCAGTAAGTGCCATACATCACTGTGGCCATACATGCCATGAGAAACATGTCCAAAGAAGAGTTGACATTAGACATGTTTTTCCAAAATGAAGATAATTATTACATAAGATGAAATAAGATTACACAGTAGGCAGATAACAAGCAGTAAGTAGACAAAGATGTGTATTATGCAAAATATAGGATAATGCAAAATATAGGATATACTATGTACATAAATAAATAAATAAACAAGAAGCCTGTTATTGGGGGAAAAATGCACAAAGTTAGGAATAAATAAGTAATGAACTGATGAGGAGTTGAAGAGGACAGTGAAACGTGGCAAAGTTACATTTTACCTAGTTGTTATTCAATTGTTTTAGTGACAAAATAGCAATTGATACTGTAATGCTATTGTCATTTTAATTTACATTCACTTTTTGTCCTCAAATTAATGTGTACATAAACTAAAATGCTGTATGAAGCTTCTCCACCTGAAGCTCACTAATGCTGAGTTTTAGTACAGACTGTTCAGACTGTAACAACATTACCTTTGTTGAACACTGCATGTATTTTATATTGTTTAACAGAACAGATTGCATTTAGTTTCCTATTAAGTTGAGTTCCTATTAAAAATGTTGTGTTTTTGTCATTTATTTGTTAGATAAACACAAAGTAGTAAAGCTAAAACTAATATTTGTTCATTGTTGTCCAGTTCAGTTTTTGTCTTAATTAATTAGTTTTTATCACGTAATGCAATGGTTCCTAAACCTTTTTTGCTCAGTCTGTGTGTGTGCGTGTGTGTGTGTGTGTGTGTGTGTGTGTGTGTGTGTGCATGGATGGGTTAAAGGAAGAAGACTTTTCAATTTCTTATCTCTGAAAGGTCCTATTTCACTCTATAAAAATGACAGTCTGCTAACAGAACAATGATCTAGACAACATCCATAGTCATCCATAATCTCATTTCATTTCTTGGTGAAAATTGACAAGACCTACTCAAAGAATATCAGGCAAGCTTTAATATATTTTTATTATTCTTTGAAGATATACTGTATTGCTTTGTATGATATATATTGTACATTTCACATGGTTTGAGGTATGAAGACCTGCTTATTGAGGTCTTTATTAAATGACCTCTAACACCTTCAATAAACTGAAGTACATTGATATGCCAAAGGTCATGGGATATTTGTAACCCCATTTCCAAAAAATGGAACTGAGATTTTTTGTGTGTGTGTGTGTGTTTTTATTTCTTTTTGTTGTTGTTTTTGTTTAAATATGCCCATTTTAAATTTGATTCCAGCAAAAAATTTGGCATGAGGCAACAGAAGACTGAAAGCCATTTTTCTGACTGTGATCTTCTGATTCTGAAGTGGAAATCACTGAATTTCCAGCATTTAGGTTTTTTTTTCTTTTGTGGAATTGAAGATATTGCACAGTAATGATTACAGATACTGTATTATACAGATTAGAGGTAGGATAAGATATAGGTCCATGTGGTGTGTTTTTGATAGAGTGCACTATAATAGAGTACACTATGATAGAGTGTGGTGTAGGTCCATTGTTTGTTTATAACAGTGTGTCTGAGTCTCTGCTTGGGAAGGTTTTGATTGTAAAGCCAAACACCAATGGGGATAAAAAAGTGGCGAAATCTCTTTATTCCACATTGCAGGTGGAGGAGCCTTTCAGTGAAGGAGCGGCCCAGTGCTGCCCAGTGCTGCAATCTGGATCAGAGTGTACTGTCTAATTACAGACCTATATCTAATTTGCCATTCATATCCTCCCAAGGTTTCTTCCTGCAGCTCTGAGGGAGTTTTTCCTTGCCACTGTCACCCTTTTGGCTTGCTCACTAGGGGGTCTGTTTCTTAAACTTTGTTCCTGTGTTAACCTTTTTTATTTTTTGATTTCTGTAAAGCTGCTGTGTGACAACATCAGTTGTGAAAGCACTATACAACTAAATTTTGATTTGATTTGACATAAGCTATGTTGGAAGCTGTTTAAATGTTCCCAAAAAATTTTGTGTTTTCTGTTGAATGGATACATCCAGATATATTAACATAGAAGCAGAAGTTAAGAGATGCAAGAGGTTTTATTTTTTTAAATTAAAATAAAGTTAATTAGTATCTAAATAGTTATTTAGAGGTGTGTCCCAAACAGAACAGAATTAAACACTGCAAACAGATTTGTAAATCTGAAGGTAGATATATAGATATATATAAAAATAAATAAATAAATAAATAAAATTATATATATATATATATATATATAGTATATATATATAGTATATATATTGTATATATAGAAAATCATTTGAAAAATGAATCTGAAGCATCTAAATCTAATAGATACACGTAAGCAAGTAAATGTAACTATACTACCCACTTCCGGCAACTAAACAAAACACACAGACTTCAAAGCATTAAAAATAATCAATTCAAGTCAGCAGTTTATTTTTGTGGCTATATTTGTTCATGTTTGTCAGCAAGTAATGTAATAATCCTCTTTGAACTAGAAGTAACACAATCTGTTCCACAGAAAACTGAGTTTTTAAAGCACCACATAGTGAAGTAAACTTAACTGTTATGCTCTAAATATAAAAAATAACAATAATAAAATGCAAAATCATCTGTACAGAAGTTTATGTGAAAGTAAGCTGTTCACTTATGTAAAATTATAATAAAAGCCACAGTTGATGACACATTTCAACACTCATCTCCACACATACAAGCACTCAACTGTTTGAGGCACTATGTACTTGCATAACATAGAAGACACTCCCAGGAACAGTATAACTTACAAGCTCAAACTTACTCCATTAATTTTCCTTACAGCAGATACAGAATTCAGTCTAATGTCCATCTTCAGCTTGTTGTGACATATTTCCCCCTCCCTCTCCAGTGTCAATACCAACCCCTGCACCTGCACTGTTAGCATTCTGCAGGAACTTCCTCAAGTCCTTTAGTGCAGGCCTGAACATTTGGATGAGTGCTAGCAGGGCTGCCTGTGTGCCCTCTAAGGCTTGGGCTTGTCTCTCTTGGGCACAGGCCTGTGCTTCTTGTGAGCGGCGGATCATCTGGAGCAGGTCATTCTGGTTCTCCAGGTGCTGGGCAATCTCACGGACATGCAGGTTAGTGACACGCTGCTCCTGTAATAGCTTGGCGGAGTTAAGAGCGATTCGACTTTTCAGCTCCTGTGGCTTGACTGAGCTTTCTGCCTGCGCTGCCAACATCTCCACAGGAGTTTCTGTGGTGACTGTGACGGGCGTTTCCGTAGTGCAGTACTCAACCATGCCTTCCTCGAGCGTGTGGTATGTAGTCTCAGCTGCTGTACCCCAACACAAAAAAATAACCACTTTAATATAACCATTCATCGAAATTGGATTTCAGAAATATAGTTCTTGCTCGTCAATGCATACATCCTCCAATTCACACAAAATGCTTACCTTCTAGTGTTTTTATTTCACAGGCTGTTCCAGATGCTTGTTGAATACCTGTTGGTACAGAAAAAAAATTACTAGTGGAGTACCTTAATTTCTAACTTTAGAATAACCTTTTGTCAATTTGTTAATTTTCTGTTTTTGTCCACTATAATTGCTTTAAATTTGTTTGAATTTTATTACAGGAAATCAGACTTAAGAATTTACTTATGTAGGACTCAGAAGACAAACAAAGCCATTAAAGGTTGAAATGCTAATGTGTCAATTGATTCAGAATCATTAATACACTCATCATAAAAAATAATAGTCTAACCCAGAAGAAAGTGTTAAATTGCAATGCTATCGGTGAGAAAGATAAAGGTTACCTGAAACAATAAATTGTTAAAATTTTGATTCATATAGACAACATTTATTGAGCACATACAGAAGTAAGCACATACAGAAGGCTCTCAGTATGGTGTTGGACCACCATGTTTGTTAAGGAAACATGTCAGATGCCTTGGCATGGATTTGTAGACATTCCTGAGTGTTCTGTGATAACTCTAATGCATCTTGAATATTTTCACTCAGTTCCTGGAGATTTTGTGTTGGGGTGAAGTGTTGATAGCACATCCAATAGCATCCCACAATGTGGCTAGGAATACAGCAAACACAGAATCATTGGTCATCTCCACCAAGACCACCAAGCGGGACTTAAGACTGAAGATGACCCACTGCCATTCTGAGTGAATCCATGACAGTCTGGCACGAAACCATTGCAGTCTTTAGTGTTTAGCTATGCTAACGTGGTGTTAAGAGCAGTTATCATAATGGTCTGCCAGCATATATTCCTGCATCATGCAGCCATCTGCCAATGATGCTGGCACTAACAGGATGACTCATGGATGGCATCACTGCTCACTGAATGTCCACAATCGTGGTTGTTGGGTCACTAGTCAGACGTTGGACAATCTGTCAGTTCTCTTTCTCCATGTGTGTCGGTCTTCCAGACCTTTCATGTCACACTAGAGTATGTTTTCTTCTATCCATTGCTGCCAATACCATGGTATGGTAATATCCACACAACCAGTACAGTACGCCACTACGACAATCCCTCTTCCTGGAGCTCTACAATATGACCCTTCTCAAACTCCTACAACTGCTCAAATTGCTTTTGTAAAGCTTTTCCAAGCCACACTTTGCTTGCAAAGGAAGCTATAAGCATATGGGATGAACTCATATAGTCAGTCAGGTACAGTGATAAGGCCCGTCCTTGCTAATGTCACATGTGGTTAAGCATGTTCAAATCTACGCAAGTTTCATTCTGAATAGTTGATTTCTTCTGGGTGCAACACTTTTTTTGTGAATGAGTGTAAAAGCTGTGTTTGGAACTAGACAAATACTTCCAAATTTACCTCAGTTAAAAACATTACATGAAAAAGTAACATGGGACATGGTTACATCATTTAATGACAAATTCATGCTTTTGGCCTAAATGTCTCTCTTCCATAAAGTTATGATGGAGAGGTAAAATACTCAATATACAATAAGAACAATAATAGCCAAAGAAACCTTTTCTAAGAATGATCAAAATTCTTATTCTGGAAACTAATTAAATACTAAATTTAACATTACAGTAATCATTATTGTTGCTGGTGATGATACCAATAATAATAATAATAATAATAATAATAAGAAGAAGAAGAAGAAGAAGAAGAAGAAGAAGAAGAAGAAGAAGAAGAATAACACTGAAGCACTTATATTGTTTAATATTGAGAAATAATAATTGTTTAATATTGAGATTTTTTAAAAAGCTGTTTATCAAAATGTTATTATTTACAGTAACACTGATTATCGTTATACATATTATATATATATGCATATAATACAATTTTATATATGCATATAATTAAATATGCATATTAAATATTAACAAATAAGCACGCTTTCTGTCCTGGCACCAAAATGGTGGAATGAACTTCCCCTGGGATGTTTTGAACAGCTGAGTCACTTGCGGTGTTCAAATGCAGACTGAAGACCCATTTCTTTCAAGAGTATTTAACTCCATAAAGATTTATGCTGAATCTTGTTAGTCCCCAAATTGACATTTGTTTTCAACAGCATCTAAGCTGTTAGAGGAATCTCTGTATTCTAGCCTCTTATACTAACTAAGGATATATGAGGGAGCAGCAAAGCACTTTATTAAGTCGTTCTGGATAAGGGAGATGCTAAATGCCATAAATGTAAATGTAATTATAGCAATTTTATTATGTTAAGTATTGAGAATTGTTTTTGATAAGCTGTTTATCTTACAGTTTACGATAACAGTGTCGCCAGCGTATGCAAGTAATTATTATTATTAATACATTATTATTATAGTAATAATAATCAATATAATAATAAAGCACTTTTTAGTTTACAGGATTACTGACACCAGGCTATGCAAGTTATGATGATGATGATGATTATTGTAGTAGTAGTAGTAGTAGTAGTAGTAGTAGTAATAATAATAATAATAATAATAATAATAATAATAATAATAATAATAATAATAATAATAATAATAAATGATCATCATCATCATCATCATCATCATTCATTATCACTTATATTTAGCATTAGGATTTTTTCACAGTAACACTGGCCATCTTATACAATTCATCAATAATAATATTATTATAGTAATAATAATTTATATACTAATAAGGCACTTATTGTTTTTAGAATTTTTTTAAAGATTTTTTAAAAGCTGTATATCAAAATGTTATAGTTTACAGTAACTCTGACCAGGTTATGCAAATTAATATAATGATACAATATACAATAATTATATATATATATATATTTTTTTTTATTAATATTATTATTATTGTTGTTGTTAATAAGCACTTATTATGTTTAGTATTGAGACTTTTTAAGCTGTTTATCAAAATGTAATATAATGTACAGTAAAATATAATTTACAGTAACTGACATTATTAATAGTCATTATTGTTATCATTATCATCACCACCATTATCATTATCCTCATTTTAATCAATTATTATTATTATTATTATTATCCTCGTCATTATCGTTATAATCGTTCTCATTATTATTGTTGTTATTATTATTATATTATTGTCATTATCATTCTTATCATTATGTTATCCTTATTATTATCATCATCATTATCATTATCATCATCATCATTACTATTTTTATTATTATTATTATTATTATTATTATTATTATTATTATTAAGAACTTGTATTCCGTTGAGTCCGGAGGTTTTGAGGCGGTTTATTAGACGTTCTGTAAATGTGACACAGTGTGGCTGGTGAAGCGCAGTGGGGATTTTCAGAGCTGGTTAAATCACGTACAGTAACGCTACTGACTTACTCTGCGTTAGTGTAACAGTGGTGGCTGAGGTAATGGGGACGGGCACGGTGATCTCTGCGGTCGCTTCTCCAGCCTCCCCTGCAGGCAGGCTGATGATGGTGGCTTCTCCCAGCAGGTTACAGATCCGCTGCTGCATAGCGGTGAGGATGACGGGCACAGTGGTGCAGTCGCCGGTGCCTTCCATCGCTGCCCGCGCCTGGGCCACTTTCCGGCGGACCTCGGTCTTTAAATCGGACCATTTCTTCTTCACCTCCGCCAGCTCGCGCTGGCAGTTGGTAACGGCGTTAACGCGCTTCAGTATCTCCATCCACGCGTTATTTTTAGTGATGTGAGTAACGCCAGCGTTGAAGTGGTTCACCAAAATGTGCTTTTGCTTTTCCATCTCCTCCACGATTATTTCAACCTCTCTTTCCGAGAAATTCATTTTTCTCTTCTTTGCTTGCGATGCCATAATGTTTTAAATAAGACTTAAGAAAAGTAAAAAAAAAGTGCGTAGCATACGTAAAAATAGTAAGTTTTCCGTGATTGAACTGCGCAGCGTAATGGCTTCTTGAATCGACTTCTTCTTCCAACAACAACGCTTGCGTCCGTAATGGCCGAACCCCCGCCCACTTTCGTAATATGGACTCTTATTCGCTGTAGCGTTAGGCAAACGTGACGATGCTTCCTCCTATTGGCTGAAGTAACTGTCACTCTAAACACACTTTGGCGGTTTACTACGCAACACGGCGGAGCACTATGATAATACAAGCACTACTTAGGTGTTTTTTTATTGTATATAATGTTATAGATAATATACTGTATATACTATAATATAATGTATCTATTTCTTATACTGTTATTCCTTTATGATTTTTTTCCCACTGCTGCTCTAATAAAGGATTATCCCATTTTAAACAGATATCTTACAAATCAGTTTATTATTCCTGATCAGCATACACAGTAGCCAGTCAAATTCACCACAACACCAGATTTTATCAGTTATTATAACTATGTTTTGGCTTGATCTTGAAGATTAATACAATAAGTTATTTATCCTATACTTGATTTATAGAATTATATATTTATTCTTTGTTTACCTCTTTGAAAATAAATCAATAAAGTTTGACACTTTGACAGCAGCACAGGATATTCCAGTGACTGCATTTGTTTACATTCTAAGGTACAAACATAAAAATATGAGTATGTGTTGTGTGTGTAATTACATTGCCAGATAGCAGTTAATTTGCTTTATGGATATTCTTTCTGGACTTCTATCATCCAAGTGATATTTTCATGCTGGAGTTTCAGAAGGAGATGGAGAGTAAATATGTGAATGTAAAGCATGTCATATATTTTTGGAGGATGTTGTTAGTAAGATTGGAAACAAAAAAATTAAAGCCTGTTAAATAATTTATTGTGTATAATAAAATTCATATCATAATTTCAAATATCAAACACAAAGTCAGATGTGTTTATAGCAGTGGCGGTAAGAACATGATGTGTAAGCAGTTAATGCTTTAAATGGTCTAATTTTTGGCTGACCTGTTTTGGTCTAAACACTTATTTGATCCATTCATGATTAAATTGTTAATAAATAAATATGCATGTACTGAACATTACCTTGTATGTCTGGGTGATGTAATTGGATATTGTTGAACCTTTGAAGCATGTGATGACAATGCTTCAAAGGTTCTAATGGTCATGTTGGGAAAGAGAACTGATCGAAAACTAGAACTAACCTGAATGTAAACAGTTGCTGGAGAGTTTCCAAAGAGCTACATACAATCTGCCAGAAATTCTCAGTATATTCAATTAGTTGTTAATATATCAAAATGTAACACATCTTGGTTTCCCGCAGCTGCTGTCCTTCCACTATGATCACAGAAAACACATTGTAATTTGTAGACATGTGAAGATGGCTTTGGACCTCACTGTTGCAGTCTGGTGTTTCTCCAGCAGGGGGCACTTTAAGCACAAAGGTTTTATTTGTATTTTCATTCAAAATGAAAAATGAATAGATCATTTTTATATTTATATTTTATAAATAGATATTTTATTTACCAAAAGATGTTGTGCTACAAAGTATTTTATTATTATTATTATTATGTTATTAATTATATTATTTATCATTAATGGCCAGATGCAAATAATTTACATCGTTTTGAATATAATTTTAATGATGATATTTGGATATAATACAAGCCTACCTTCATTTGTATATTATGAATTGCAAAATCAATCCTCCCACATTACTCAGTGTATGAACCCACTGAGAATATTGGTTACGTTCAAGAAGAATAAGGCCTAAAATGGTCTGAATTTCTTTGAGGGTCTGTAGAGAAGTTTTTTTTCCCTCTAGACTGGGTGAGTGACATTTTTGATCACTCACTCACACTTTAATTAGGCAACATGTGTACATGTAGTTACCTGCATTAGTGTCAGCATATTTTTTCTTTGTTTATTTTTGTCAGTCCCAGAGGGGTAATGGTGCTTTGCTTATGCCACGTGTACTGCTGTTACATCTATATTTTGTCCAGTGTGAGGCCCTACACAACTTGTGTATTCTGCGTGTGTAGGATGATCTGGAACTGTCTATGATGCTACCTTGTCAGCCGTCTTATTCAACAAAGATACTGTACAAACATACAAACATACATTTACAGCATTTAGCTGACACTCTTATCCAGAGTTACTTACAGGGTTACTCATTTTACAGAGGTGGGCCAGAGTAGTGTTAAGAGTCTTGCCCAAGGACTCTTATTGGTGTAGCACAGTGTCACCAGACTGGGAATCAAACCCTAGTTTCCCACATGGTGTGGTGGTGCCCTGGTGTTATCTGTTATGCCACACTAACTAGTCATCCCACTGAAACTTAGGTTCATAGTAGAAACATTCTAACTTTTGGGACATTTAGATGGTAGCACACATAGGCAATGATTGACTTTTGGACAATCAGAGTATTCATTATTTAAATGAACAAATTAATAAATAAGACAAATTGTTAATGGTCAGTCAAATAGTATCCAGGAGTTTATGTGAATTCATTTCTAGTCCCATAATAGGGTATCAGCAGACTGATTAGTAAAACAAAAATTGTGAATTGTTTTAAATGTAAATGTTTAATCACTGATTTTATTGACTATATTTTATATGCCAGAAGCCATTATATGCCAGGACATTTAGTAACATGCGTTGTATTTTCCTGCCTCCTTGCCCTAGTGTTTTCTAGCATTCATTGATTAATGGAAAAGTCTGAATAAAGGTTATCCATGCCTATGTCCATCAGGCTCCCAATTGATACACAGCCTTTGTTCATAGACAAATACCCCTTTAAACTGTCAACTATGAAACAACCTTTACACTTTAATGCCACTGCATTGGAATTCTGCCACATTGTATTTTGTTGTCATACACTGATGCACCTGTTATTCAGTGCTCAGGTTGAATGAATAGCATAGATTGCCATTTGCAGGCACATTAAGGTGATGCCAAAAAATTTATGAGCCTTGCCACTCCAGTCTTTTTATATCACAGGGCCTTTACTGCTCTCCAGGGAGAGCTGATGTTCGACTGATGTAGAAATCTGGCATTGCCAGGGAACATTATCTGGCACGTCCTAGTGTTGTTACAGGGCAAACTGAAGGCATGTTGCACTAATGCATGTATAACAGAGTAGGACTATTGGACAAAGATTATACCATAACTTTAAATCATATTGTTGAATCCTGTGCCTGTGTTGTTAATGATATTAAGTACGTACTACCCATAGAGATCTCCATTACACAGGCTTCCACCATCGAGTAAAATTATCTTAATAAATATAGTTGAATCTAAATGATAGGTTTGTTTACAGAAAGCAAGTACAGGACACACAGTGTCCATCCACAGTGTGTTCATAACTACATAATACATTTCATGAGCCTTATTCTGTTCATAGTTAAAATGAACCTAATCTATTTTCTTGAGTTCGAAGTACTAGAAAGCCATTGTTGACAACACTTTGGTGGCAATACACTGTAAAACAGGAGAGATAGGAGATAGCATACGTCCTGTTTTTCACAGCCAGTGTGACCTCCAGCAAAGGTTATCAGAGCACTAGCTCTACCGACGTAATTCATACTAGATCAAAACAAATACCCTTAGTCAGTGGTTACCTTAAGGTGGGAGTGCTGTGAATTATGCACGTACCTTGCACACATCAGATCAGTACAAGTAGAATGAGGGAACAAACAGCCAAAGAACATGCTTGAAAAGCACTGTTTACGACTTGGAGCAAAATATGTTCTTGTTGACCATGTAATAAGTTTAATGAGTAAGCAGAGGGGTAAACACTGCATTCCACACTCATAATCCTTGTCACTTTCTCCTTACTTATCACCTCAGTGAGGGCAGATTTTAAAAACTGCTATTCAAATACCATCCCATACTTTCTGGGTTTTTTTGGGGGGTTTTTACACTGAGTGTGATGGTATATGCTAGAACTGTGGCACCTTCAAAATCAAACAAATTACATTTTAATCTCTGCTTTTTTGTTCAGCAAAATGAAAACTAACTTAATATTGAGATAACCAGTTTCATATTCAGTTCACAGAAGATAAATGTAGTATTATATGTTTCTCAGCTCTTATACCCTGAACATGTGATCACTACAGTGGGGCTTAAATGTCTCAGAGCCCTTTACAATTTTCTATATTTTTGAATAAATTTCACACATTAAAGTAGACAAGGAGAATCAAAGAAACCAAATGAGACAAAAATATTAGACTTGGTCAGTATTACATATCTGAGGGTGGCAAAACAATGTGAACATTTGCTTTCAGTATGTGGTCAGTACTTTTGTTCAGAAATATCTGCAACTAAATGTTCCTCGTAACTATTTATTAGACCTGCACATTGGCTTGGAGGACTTTTAGCCCAGCCAAACTTCAGTTCTTTTATGTTAGTGAGTTTTCTTCCATGAACTGCTTGCTTCAGGTACTTCCACAACATTTCTGTTGGATTAAGGTCAGGACTTTGACTGGGACATTTTTTTCTTTTTTTTAGGTCCAGTTGTTTACTGGTTCTAAGAGACTGTGGTAAAAGATACAGTTTATCTAAAAAATAGTGATTTTTAATCATATATAAAATTTTATAAGAAGGCATTTGGCTGTTTTTCTAAACCTCATGACACAGGAGAAAGTATTTAGCTACGCACTTACCCCAGATGGTAAAATCATTCTGGCTCAAATCTCAACTTTCATCCAGCCCACTTGCTGCATGTATTGACGGCACCTGGGTGGACTAAGATGTAAGATGTAGGCCAAATATGCACCAGATTAGTTCCACGTGTGACCGAAGTGTGTCTGTCCAGTTCATCATATTAAATTATTAATTGGTTTTCACAAAGATTACAATGGAACCAAGTACAGAAAAAATTATACAGAATTATGCAGAACTAAAGCTCAGGTCTGTTTTAAGATTCACACAAATCAAAGCTTTCACAGGCTCCAAGGATCACTAGTTTGAATCCTTTGGCAGCTGTGCTGTGGTGCTCTCTTCATACCTCACAGCCAATGGTCCCCAGTGAGGAGCTTGCGACCTGACAATGATGCAATGGTAGCAATTCCAAAAGGGGTAGTGACTGACTTCATGTATCGGAGGAGGAATGTGCTTGCCTTCACCCTTCCAGTGTCAGGAGCATAGTATGTGGCAATCTTAATTAATTGAACATTGCACCAGTAAGAGCAGAGTGTGAAGGTTCAATTAGCAGGTAAGAGCACAGTTTTGCTCAAAATACTGCAATGCACAAAACATTATGGGTGACACACCAGAGTTCAAAAGAGGACAAATTGTTGGTGCATGTCTTGCTGGCACATCTGTGACCAAGACAGCAAATCTTTGTGATGTATCAAGCGCCACGGTATCCAGGGTAATGTCAGGACCACCAAGAAGGACGAACCACATCCAACAGGATTAACTGTGGACGTAAGAGGAAGCTGTCTGAAAGGGATGTTAGGGTGCTAACCTGGATGGTATCCAAAAAATGTCATTCCCAAGACAAATTGCTGCTGTATTGGCCACAAAAGGAGGCCCTTGTACACCATACTAATAAATTATTGTGGTCTAAAACCAGGTGTTTCAGTTTCATTGTCCAACCCCTGTATGTTTACTTTGTTACTTTGACACCTCTGCCACATGTTGATAGACTGCTAATGACCATAAAGGATGGTATTACTGTTCATCTTGGATACATATTTATTTAGTGTCCTGTCTCATCATGTTGGATGTTGCACCTTAGTCCTAAAGACAGTTTTCAGTAAAGCAATTTGCAATATCTTCAAGGCTCTGTGAAATATATAAAACATTTAAAAAGTTTGCAATGTGGTGAGAGGGTTAGCTACCGTATCACATGCCCTACGACTACATGGTACAACCTGATGTAATAAGAGCAACCTACTGACTTCCCAAGCCTCCTGCTAGAGCTCATTACAGTCATGTGTGTGTTAGCTTCACTGTGTGATTTGGCTATACTTAGCTTCAGGGGACCTACAAGCTCAAATGTCAATCATATGGTCAGACCTGTCTTTGCAACCCATAACACATTTTATTGTAGTGTTATCTAACAGTAGGTAATTTAGTTGCATGGTCATTCTGTGCACATTGCCTTTAATATCTCTTGTATGAACTTGGTGTTAAGAGTTTGTGTTACAATGATTTGCAAAGTGTGATTTGTTCATACTTTGGTTGTTAGATACATTAGTGAAAAGATTCTGATTCCCTGGTTTGGACTGGTTTGCCACTGTACAGTCTTGAATGAAGTAACAAGATCCGATACTAAATGTCTTGAACATTATGAACTAAAACACATTTTACAGCTTGGTACAAATAATACACTGTTACAATTACTGATCTACACAGTTTAGACAGGGATATTTCTTATGTTTAAAACATAATTTTTACTTGTAGAAAAACAATTACAGTGATGTGTTAAACCTTTAAGAATGTTGAAGCCTTAGCATGGATACTTATCTTTTCTCAGCCTATTGTGTGCCCAACACATTGATTTTTTTTTTTGCAGTTAGATGAAGACTTCTAAAGCTTCTCAAAGAAATTTTAGAAATATTTGTGAATTTTATTGTGAAGAACTCAGACTATACTTCATTCATTTCATTTGTTGTCAAAATGACCAGTAGTACATTATTCCTTTTCAAATATGTTTCTGAAAAGTTATATGACATGATGATATATGATAACAGCTGTGCATGGAAGTTTAGACTAAATATTAAATAAATGTTTATGGTGACAAATATTGCACTTTCCAGTGTTTAAATATGCATGTTTCAATTTGACACAGGAACATTCTTCCAGTTCCTTACAGTTGAAAGTAAGTGGAGGGTTAAGAAAAAAAGTGACAAATGGAGCACAAATATTATAGAGTACACTGACAGAGATTGTACCAGTTTGTGTCACTGTAGTTGTACCAGCTTCATTATAACAATTATTCATGTTTCTTTGCAGTTATATTAAGTTGGATTTCTGCACAAAATAGTCTGCCTTGACAAAGAAACGTATCAAAAAGAACATCTAATCAACTGCTAAGGCTTCTGGTGTTCTTAAAACATTGGCCTGATCTTTAGATGTATAATTAAATGTGGAATTACTTGGAGGGTGACAATAAAAATAAATAAATAAAAAATTAAGAAAACATAAATGTGCATATTGATCCACGCAGTGAAAAACACTCTTTCACACCTGTGAATTCACACACTGGAGGAAATGAGCACTTGTGCCCAGAGCGAGTTCATGGGGCATAGAGAACAGTTGGGCAGTCAAGTCTTTCTCAAGGGCACTTCTGCCAGTTCAGGGAATCAACTGGCAACCTTCTGGTCACAAGACTGGTCCGCTAACCACCAGGCCACAACTGCTCAGCTTGTAGCTTCAAACCTCAGCTCCTTGCAGGTTTCAGCAGAACTGAAAAAAAGTCTCCTTTGACGAATGGAGGTTAAACTGAACTATTAGAAATAGAGCTACATAAACTTCAGCACTGTCAGAGTCCATCTTAGTAAGCTGTAATGATATTGAGCGTGAGGCTCGTCCCGGTCTGTTCTTTGAGGTCATGTGACGGCGGGCGCGGAGAATCCGTTTACGCACAGCAGGCTCGCCTTTCTTATTGGTCGGCACATCAGGAATGACGTATTGACCAAGGCAGCCAATCAGACTTCGCCATTTTGAACATACGTAATAAAAGCGTGGCCAGTGTCTTTTTTTTTTTTTAGTTCTGTGTCACTTCCTTACCGGCATTTGAGCACTTCTCCGCCGACGGGCGACGACGCGGCTCTACTATTTATTTATTTATTCGTCAACGTTTTATTGTCCCTCTAAGATGCTGTGCCTGTGTTTGTACGTACCTGTCCCCAACTCCGACCCGGTGGAGGTAGAGTACTTCGAGTCAGACGGATTACCCTCGGAGCTGAAGTCTCTGTTTAAGCTGAGTGTTCTGTTGCCCTCCCAGGAGTTCTCCACCTACCGGAAGTGGAGGAAGGTAAGGCTGCTCAATGTCAATCCTCTGTTCAAACGGGTTACTTATGGCACCTGTGTTTCAGTCGCTTGAATGTTTTAGACTTGAAAAATAACACGTCTTTTTTAGACTGTAAGAAAAAGCAGGGTTTTTTTCATCACGTGACATGGAGAGGTTTCCTGTAAATGCCGCGCTGCTTCCTGCGCGCGCTTCTCTAACACCATATAAAGGCATTAACATCCTGAACACACGCTGCAGCCTGTTAAACTGTTCTGATGTGAATGAATGAGTGTGCGCTGGTTTAAAAAGAACTGTGGACTGAGGAAGGCACTGCAGGTGTGCTCAGTTTGACACATGCTGTCCCGTTTATTGTGCTCTTATTTAGAAGAGAGACCTGCTCTCCCTCTCTCTGACTTAAATACTGAATTAAAACTGGTCAGGTTTGTTTGTTAATGGTAGTTATTGTAATAATCAATCGATCATTGACACCAAATAGACTGTACACATTTTAAAGTTGCTCAAACATGAAGAAAAAGTTTCAAAAATGTCCCTTGTCTGGGACAGATTGTCTGATTTCAGAAAGCTTAGTCTGTTTTTTAGACTATGGGGACAGTTTCATTATAACTGCTATAAAAGTCAACTCAATTTTGCATCTCACCCCATTAACGTATTGTACTCGTCTGACCCAGGATGGACATTAGGAATATAGTTTTGGTGATGTTAGTTGAGCCTAACCACTTGTGTAACATGTCTTTGACAGAAAGTTGCAAAAGAAGAACAAGATGTCAATGGACAACTGGACTTTGAGGAATTTGTTCACTACTTGCAGGACCATGAGAAAGATCTGAAACTTGTCTTCAAAAGTCTGGATAAGAAAAATGCTGGTATGATCTCATCCTAAAGCATCATTGGTCTGTTTCTGTGTACTATAGATCATCCTTAGTTTATTTTTCCTTTTTGGTGCCTATGTAGGTACAGCTAATGCAAGTGAGATTGTGGAGTCCTTGCGAGAGCTTGGTGTTCACATATCCCTTCAGCAGGCTGAAACAGTTCTTAAAAGGTGAGTGAAGGCTTCTTGCCATCATATAAAATCTTCAGTGTGCACAACACCAACTTTTAGCTTTCCAGTGGTTGAGGAGAATGAGTGTGTGTTCTAGCATAAGACTTGGCCTACTTAAACAAGTGACTTTGGAACCTTTGGTTTCTTGTTCCCTGAAGTGGTTTGTAGTTAAAGAGGGCAAAGTAATTATTTCTTGCTTATGCATAAGCATTCAGTGAACCCTGACTAAATTGATCTGCTTTGTACACTCAAAGGTAGAAACATAAAATGACTCACTTCCTAAATAACCTTTTTAACTAGTCAGAATGGTTTTAAAGGGCATAAGTGTACAAATATGCAGATATTTTTTTGTGTTATTATCTAAGCATTACTTCCTTTTAATTCTGTATTTGTTGCTGAAGTCAAGACGTTAGTTGCCAGCATGCTGTTTTGTGTATGTAGATCTGATAGAAATCCCTTTTTGAATTGTCTTTTGGAACCCGCAGTATGGATAAGAACGGAACAATGACCATTGACTGGAATGAATGGAAGAACTATCCCTCCCAGCAGCCTACAGAGAACATTCCAGAAATCATCCTCTATTGGAAGCACTCCACAGTAAGAGACCCTACTTTCTGTTTAGTACTAATGTGCAGATCCTTAAATGCTAAAACTTGACGTAAATGGCTGTTTTAAATCCGAAAAATTTTTATTCAAAAAACGTTAATTCGTAATAGTAATATCAAGGTAGTCCACGGTGACTTGCACTGGAAATGATTAGCACTCTAATCATAAGATTCAGGTTTCCTCTGTGGATATAATGTCCTTGTATGGATGGGTGTAATTATTTGTTTGGTACTGAAACACATTACAGTTGGAAGCTTGGACTTATAGTGTTTAAAGGTACAGCATCTAAAAATAACATGTTCTGCAACTCCATGGGACATCCTGATCTAGGACAGTGCCCAATTTAAAAGGTGTAGAATAACAGCCTCTGAGTCTTAGTAGGTCTGAGTGTCTGGTCTGCCAGCATACATGTAGCCTGCCAAGCTGGGACTTTCTGCTATTTATACATTAAATACAGTCTCAAAGCTAGTCTGCCAAGCAGCTGTCAAATGACAATGTGCACAGTACCTTGTGTTGAATTCTACCATACGGAGGCGTAACCATGTTATACAAGAAGTCTGCAAGACTTGGCTCATATCCTAATATTTATTTTACAGTGCACTGGCCTAATTGTGTGATATTTATTAAATATCAGAGGAAGGTTGTTTACTGCTTGGCAGTCTGTTATTGGTTTCTTAAAACAAATTTGGTCTTGGTGTAAAATTGTTATTTAGAATGAATGGGTTTTATATCTGCAAGGCTTCTTGTGCAATTTGCCCTTTTGTTTGTACTATGAACTGTAGCCTTTGAACTTGGAATGCAGTACAAATTACAACAGCACAGCAAGACCCTGAATTTTTTGCAATATGTTAAAGTCCAGGTCAAGGTCAAATAGAGTGTGACCCAGATAAATCTGGCACTCTATTTGGTCTAGTATGATGATTTTTTTTATTATTGTAATGATGATTAATTCCTTTGTTTTTGGTCTTCATGTTTTTGAGTTGCAGTCTGTTCTGATTTCATAGATCTTTGATGTGGGTGAGAACCTGATGGTGCCAGATGAGTTCACTACAGAGGAACACTTGACTGGTACGTGGTGGAGGCACCTGGTAGCAGGTGCGGGCGCTGGAGCTGTGTCCCGGACCTGCACTGCCCCGTTGGACAGACTTAAAGTGCTTATGCAGGTAAGGGCTAAGCCTGAGATCTAAATAATAACTGTAGATGTTGTTGCTTAAGCTAACATGTACACCTTGCTTTTGATGCCATTGTAACAGTTACTAGATAGAAGACCCTACTCAGTTGGTCAGTTACAATCACACTCTTGGCAATAGAATGTCTCTGAATTAATTACCCCACTACAGACTGATCGAAGGTTCTTTTCTTCAATATACTGAAGTCTTTCACGTGTTTAAGAAAAGTGGGTTGATTGCATAACTTTAACAAGTTCATGGAAATGTGACTAATAGTTTGCATGTGGCAAGATTTAGTGGACATTACCCAGAAGCCATAAACTGTTTAACCTGTACATAAATGGGTGTGAGCCAGAGGAAAGAACATGTCCTCGCAGTATATTTTGCCTGTCCTCAGCAAGTCATGGAGGTGAGCTGCTCTCACACCCTCCCTACTATGCTCTGATTGGTTGTTTTTCTGAGTGTCTCTTGTGATGCTAGTTCGTATGGGACTTTGAAACAGATTGAACAGCTGATAAGTATCAGTAAGGGACATTTACGTCAGGGCTGTTGCTTGGTCATGGCAGTCTGGTCACTGGGTTGGACTATAAACTTTCACCCATTTATCACTGTGGACTTAGTAAAAGTGAAAAGTTTGACTTTGTTCCCTCTTGCTAAATATTCATGTGTGGTAATCAGTTGACTTTTAACTATTCTGGTTAAGACCTGTCTTTAAACCTATTGGAATGTTTAATAGGACACTGAAACTGCACAACACCTTCACATTGATTGTCCAGGAAACAAGAAGAGCAGTGGGTCTTGTCTGGTTTCCCAGACAGGAATTAAGCCTAGTTCTAGATTATACAGCACTTTGGGGATTATCTATTGGAAGGGCAATACAGTTCAACACCAAGATTAATTCCTGACCCAGAATAAGAATAAATATATAAAATAAATGGCTTGCTTTTTTTTTTTTTTTTTTTTTTTTGCTCAGGTGCATGGTTCTCATGGCAACAAAATGTGCATCATGGGTGGGCTCACCCAGATGATCAAAGAGGGAGGTTTGAGGTCCTTGTGGAGAGGGAATGGCATTAATGTCATTAAGATCGCTCCGGAGTCTGCACTGAAGTTTATGGCTTATGAACAGGTACAACATTAACCAACATGGCATTTTTTTATTTTATTTTTTTTACATTTTATTGATATTTTTTCAACACTCTGGCCTAGTTACAGCTACTCTAACATGCTTGTGTCTTTTTCTTTGATAGATCAAGCGTCTAATGGGAAGCAGTAACAAGACTCTGGGAATCACAGAGCGCTTTGTGGCTGGTTCCCTGGCAGGAGTCATTGCCCAGAGCACAATCTATCCCATGGAGGTGAGCAACTGTTGGTCATGTTTTACACTCTGTTCTTCTATCTATTTATCTATGTATTTTTATTTATTTATTCATTCATTCATTCATTCATTCATTTATTTATTTATTTGCTATGCCCTCTATAGGTTCTCAAAACTCGTCTGGCTTTAAGGAAGAGTGGGCAGTATGCAGGAATCTCTGACTGTGCCAAGCAGATTCTGAAGAAGGAAGGTTTCAGTGCCTTTTACAAAGGCTATGTACCAAACATGTTGGGAATCGTCCCTTATGCCGGCATCGATTTGGCAGTTTATGAGGCAAGTTGAATTGATTATTATTATTATTATTATTATTATTATTATTATTATTATTATTATTATTATTTTATTTATTTATTTATTTATTTATTTATTCTTATGTATTTATTTATTTTTTAATGCATTTTATTTATTTATTGATTGATTGATTGATTGATTGATTGATTGATTGATTGATTCTCTCATACTGACTAGCATTCCTCCATTTTGTTAGACTCTGAAGAACACTTGGCTACAACAGTATGGTACAGACAGTGCAAATCCTGGTGTTTTTGTTCTCCTGGCCTGTGGTACCATCTCCAGCACATGTGGCCAGCTTGCCAGTTACCCTCTTGCTCTAGTTCGAACTCGCATGCAAGCACAAGGTACCCCCACCCCCCCCCTTTGTTATATTCAAATTGCCATTTCAGAAATCCCAATCTGTGTATAAATTTTCATTGTTCTTACTGTAATATACTCTCTCTTTGCAGCTACGGTGGAAGGCACTCCACAGATCACAATGTCTGGTCTTTTTAAACAGATCTTGAAGACTGAAGGACCTTCAGGCCTTTACAGGGGCATAACCCCTAACTTCATGAAAGTAATCCCAGCTGTTAGCATTAGTTATGTGGTGTACGAAAACATCAAATCCACTCTGGGCGTGCACTCAAGATAAGTTTGAAGGACCTTGCTTTTGGGTGCGGGTGGGGGGGGCCACAAGGTCCACAAGGTCCACAACACCTTGGCAAGGAGAAGATGCAACTGGTGGCCGAAAATCTCAGGACCATGAACCTGAGGTGTGATGTCCTCTCATTCTGTGAATGTGACAAGGGATAGAAGCATTGTTTACAAAAGGACAGTGCACCCAAGGTGATTAAAAAGAACTGTACTTATTCAAGTTATTTAAAGTAGTAATGTCATCTAATTGTGAAATCTGGGACCAAAATTTTGGCTTGTTTTATGCAAGACCATAACTAACCCAATGAACTGAGTGCCTTCACAAAGTACCACTGGAATGATAAGGGAGAATTTTGCTAATTTATATAATGCACTAATAGTCTGTCAGTATAGTTCAAGGCAAAATTGATATGTCTGTTTACGAGCACAGTTTTCTTTTGCACCAGTCCCATGGACTGTAAAGGATGAAGTATTTGTCACAAAACACTACAACCAATCCATTATGTAATTTATTATTCTTGATATAGTTTAAATTATTAGCAGGTTAAATTCACACTGCCTGTCTTCCTAATGCTGCTAAGTTATGTATGTTGAGGTATGTTTGTAGATAAAACAAGTATTTGTTTTTGTGTGGTACTCTGACTGGAATTGTATTGTTTTAGATCTCAAATCCAGTAGTGAGGTATGCTTGATTTCAGAGTCCTCAGTGATGGGTAACTGGATAAAGCTGTACAAAGTTCTGCATTAGTCTTTGCTTTTGCATAAGTTGAGGCTTGTCCTATACAAAGAATACCACCTCTGTGACTGTAGTGTCTTGCAAGCAAATGTTTGATTTAGAAATTGATGCACTTTAATTGCTTCCTTCACTTTGAATGAATGTTCTTTTATATAACAAAGGCCATTTCAGGATCACTGGATGTCATGTATGTATGTCCTCTTGGGACCACGTTTGTTCAGCAATGCTCAAGTTTGCATGAATGGTGGTGTTGTGCACACACATTATCCAGTATTAAAGAGGTTGGTGTCTGAATGAAAAACAAGGTATTTGTGGGATTGATTTGCAAGTGATTTGGTTTGTCCTTCTCACTCCTCAGATGTTAGGGGGGGGGGGAATCAGCAAATGCTTTACTAAGCTAGCATGCAAGTGCTTTACTAAGCTAGCATTCTCACAGTAACACAGTGACCGCAGAGACTTCAGTGTGTGTTAGGTCTATGTCCAGTGTTTTTCTTGTGTGGAATGGAGAAGTTGCTAGAGGTCTGAAGTTCTAATGTTTTTTAAGATTTTTCATTTTATGTTCTCACTATCTTCTGTACACTAGACTTCAGGCCTTTTTGATGGTAACAATGAGACTGGGTGAACTTAATGTTATGAAAAGTGGATATGAATGTGTGTGTGTGTTTGTACTTGAATAATAAATAAATATTTCTATTTTTTAACTGTGGTTTAATCTTTTTTTTTTTGTTTTTGTAAAGCTACACAGTGAATTTATCATTTTTAATTTAATAAATAACTGAACATCATGTAATGCTACTCAATTCAAAGTAATTGGTTTTATTTCTGAAGGCCTACCAAATCCTACCATGTGCTGGAGCATGTTAAATAAGAACTTTTCATATAGAATGCATTTAATATTTTTGTCTATTACACATGTAACCTTAAAACCTAAATATTTGTGATTTGCTATATAATACATCTTTGAATGTTACCATGATCTTGCAAGAGGACTACGACCCTTGATGTCAGACACTAGAGGGTGCTCATTACAGGCCAAATGGGTTAAAATGGAGCATTTGAGCAAAATCGTGATTTATAAATCATTTTTCACCTTTACACAAAGCAGCATCAAATGGTCTAGCAGATTTTAACTCCAGTTTAAAGACTGTAAAAGGGCCTCCGCTACGAAATGTTACTCAGTAAAGGTACAATTAGCATCTAAAGCCCATTTCTGTAGAAAAACTGAAATATACGAGAACATTTATTTTGCGTTTAGCACCATTCACCCCCACATGTTCAGGCACATTCTCTCTCTCAATTCAATTTTCAATTTAAGTTTGCTTTATTGGCATGACTGTTCTTTTAACAATGTTGCCAAAGCACAGAAACATTACAACAGAACGAATATATATATATATATATATATATATATATATATATATATATATATATATATATATGACATGTTGCCACATATCTGGCGGCGAGAGGTGCTGTTCTGCCTTCGCCGAGGAAAATTTGTAATTTTTGTAATTCGGTCATATTTTGATTGAACGTTTCTCTAATTGTGTTGAATTTTGTGCAGTGAAGGAGGAAGTGTAGCTCTGTCTGGACCTCCCCGCTCTCACACTGACCACACACTCTCTCCTCTCTGGGCAGCATTCGTTGGAGTTTTTCTTTGGACTTTAAGAATCATTCTGCAGAATTCCACATGCAGGGACTCTGTGGGATGTTTGTCCCATCTATTGTAGTCGAGTTTACTGAGTGGACCCCAAACCATACTTCCATATAAAGCAATCAGTGCAATAACGCTATCAAATATTTTACACCAGATTTGAATGGGAATGTTGATTTTATGGAATTTTTTCCTGGTTGTATAGAGGGCTCTTGATGCCTTTTCCTTTAGTGCATTCACTCCCAGATCAAAGTTCCCTGAGGTGCTGATTTTCAGGCCTAGGTAATTGTAGTGTACGGCATGCTCTAGGGCGGTGTTTCCCAGAGTGAAAAGGTGGTTGTTTTTCCGAGACCTGGCTTTTTTTTTTTTTTTTTTGAAGTTTAGGATTTTAGTTTTGTCCAGATTGACTGTCAGGGCCCAGTTCTGACAGAACTGCTCAGGCACGTCCAGCTGTTGCTGTAACCCTCGCTCTGTGGAGGACAGGCGCACCAGGTCGTCTGCATAGAGCAGGAATTTAACTTCCGTGTTGTTTAGGGTGAGACCAGGGGCTGCAGATTGTTCCAGTAACAACACTAACTGGTTTATATAGATATTAAACAAGGTTGGACTCAGGCTGCAGCCCTGTCTCACTCTGCACCCTTGAGTGACGTATTCAGTTCTTTTGTTGCCTAGTTTTATTCCACACTTATTGTTTAGATATATGGATTTCTCTCTCTCACACAAAATGGGGGAAATAGGAAGTGCCCGGGTTCTCCATTAACCAGCTCTGCTGATATTAAAACACAAACCAGGACAATAGCGAAGTCGTGTAAAAGATGTGTACAATGCCTTTTTTATCGTGTCAGAAAATAAAGTCATCAAACAAAACCCTTTACACTCTTTTACGAAGTGTAGTACTTAAAGCGAATTAAAATCAACGAACTCTTAATTTGAAATCAGTTTAACCGGAAGTGCCTGTCTTTACTCTCCGTTGACGTTCAAAACAAACAGCCGCTCAGCTGATTCCTTTTCTGTTCGCTCTGACGTTTTAATTATACTATCAAACGTTTGCAGTCGTTACATTAACGTCGACTAAACGTCCAGACTCAGTTGGGTTACAACGTTAAACGTTTTGTGAAATGTTTCGGGCGATACGTGTAAATATAGACGGAAATCCGCCGAGCTTTGTATGTGTATGTAATGTATGTAAATATATTGTTGTTGTTTGTTGTTCTTAGTATATTGTATTTACTCCTGGTTTCGCCGATATGAGACTGTTCAAGTCTGGCTGTTTAGTGCGAACGTCTCACGTCATCCTGACGTGGCTCATCACTCTGATCCTCTTTCTCCACAACACAGGTAACTGATAGAATAGAATAGAATAGAACTTTATTGATCCCTTGGGAGGGTTCCTTCAGGGAAATTAAGGTTCCAGTAGCAGCATAAGTACAGTAAGCAGAAGATAAGCAGAAAGAAATAATTTAGTATAAATAAGCAGCACTATATAAATATATAGAATATATAATATACAGACTATATTACAATATAAAATGTAGATAGTAGTGCATGATGTCTGTACAGCAGGGCTTCTCAGCCTGACCACCAGTCAGCCCATCCTCTGAGGGACAGGAGTCTGTAGCGAGACTCTGACATCACCTTAAATTCTAAAAATATTAATTATAAGTATAAAATGAGAGATCATTCAAAGAAATACAGAAATACTGTAATAACAGATCACATAAAAGAAAAAGTCCAGAAAAGGAGAAACAAGTAGACGTGTCATCTTATGGAGATGCATCTTTCCTGCTTGTTTTTGTGAGGGACATTTGAGACAAATGTTTATATCAAGACATCACTGTTTCTATCTTCTCCTCAGGCTCTAATTCAAAGCTTTTCAGTATTGGTACCTATAAATTCATATATAAATAAAATGCAAAAAAAATGTACATAAAAGGTTAAGTTTTGTTGTAGGCCACTTTGCTTTCTAGTTATAAACATGTGGGCTGTGTGGTGGAAATGGTTGAGAACCCCTGTTGTAAAGTATTATTAATCTAGTTAACTTGTAAACATAATAATGAAGCCTTTCCCTGTTTTGGCAGACCTTAGAAAGTGTGAAGAAAGAGGTGAGCTCCTACAACCAGTCCTGTTCATCGTTGTAGTCCTTTTCTCAGTGATGATGTATTTCACAGTCTCACTCATGGATCCAGGGTTTGTTCTCTCAGACAGTGAGATTCAGGTGATTAAGAGAAAAATAATTTCATGTTTGAATAAAAGATATCTATCTATCTATCTATCTATCTATCTATCTATCTATACATACACACACACACACACACACACATATATACATATACAGTGGGGAAAATAAGTATTTAGTCAGTCACCAATTGTGCAAGTTCTCCCACTTAAAAAGATGAGAGAGGCCGTTAATTGACATCATAGGTAGACCTCAACTATGAGAGACAAAATGTGAAAAAAAAATTGAGAAAATCATTTTGTCTGACTTTTAAAGAATTTATTTGCAAATAATGGTGGAAAATAAGTATTTGGTCAATAACAAAAGTTCATCTCAATACTTTGTTGTATATCCTCTGTTGGCAATGACAGAGGTCAAACGTTTTCTGTAAATCTTCACAAGGTTGGCACACACTGTTGCTGGTATGTTGGCCCATTCCTCCATGCAGATCTCCTCTAGAGCAGTGATGTTTTGGGGCTGTCGGCGGGCAACACGGACTTTTAACTCCCTCCAAAGGTTTTCGATGGGGTTGAGATCGGGAGACTGGCTAGGCCACTCCATGACTTTGAAATGTTTCTTACGAAGCCACTCCTTTGTTGCCCTGGCAGTGTGCTTGGGATCATTGTCATGCTGAAAGACCCAGCCACGTTTCATCTTCATTGCCCTTGCTGATGGAAGGAGGTTTGCACCCAAAATCTCACAATACATGGCCCCATTCATTCTTTCATATACACGGACCAGTCGTCCCGGTCCCTTTGCAGAGAAACAGCCCCAAAGCATGATGTTGCCACCCCCATGCTTCACAGTTGGTATGGTGTTCTTTGGATGCAACTCCGCATGCACTGTCCTCCAAACACGACGAGTTGTGTTTTTACCAAATAGTTCTACTTTGGTTTCATCTGACCATATGACATTCTCCCAATACTCTTCTGGAACATCCAAATGCTCTCTAGCAAACTTCAGACGTGCCTGGATATGGACTGGCTTAAGCAGGGGGACACGTCTGGCACTGCAAGATCTGAGTCCCTGGCGTCGTAGTGTGTTGCTGATGGTAGCCTTTGTAACGTTGGTCCCAGCTTTCTGCAGGTCATTCTCTAGATCCCCCCCTTGTGGTTCTGGGATTTTTCCTCACCGTTCTTGTGATCATTTTGACCCCACGGGCTGAGATCTTGCGTGGAGCCCCAGATCGAGGGAGATTAGTAGTGGTCTTGTAGGTCTTCCATTTTCTAATTATTGCTCCCACAGTAGATTTCTTCACACCAAGCTGCTTGCCTATTGCAGATTCAGTCTTCCCAGCCTGGTGCAGGTCTACAATTCGGTTTCTGGTGTCCTCCGACAGCTCTTTCGTCTTCACCATAGTGGAGTTTGGAGTGTGACTGTTTGAGGTTGTGGGCAGGTGTCTTTTATACTGTTAACGACTTCAAACAGGTGCCATTAATACAGGTAATGAGTGGGGGAAAAAGGAGCCTCTTAAAAAAGAAGTTACAGGTCTGTGACAGCCAGAAATCTTGCTTGTTTGTAGGTGACCAAATACTTATTTTCCACCATTATTTGCAAATAAATTCTTTAAAAGTCAGACAAAATGATTTTTTTTTTCACATTTTGTCTCTCATAGTCGAGGTCTACCTATGATGTCAATTACAGGCCTCTCTCATCTTTTTAAGTGGGAGAACTTGCACAATTGGTGACTGACTAAATACTTATTTTCCCCACTGTACATATATACATACACACACACACGCATATATATATATATATATATATATATATATATATATATATACATACTACCTTATTGTTGTCAGTACTGTTTGTTTTTGGTTTTTGGTTTTTCCTGCAGTCTACTACAGTTGTTGATGAGCTGGAGAAAATGATTCCACACAGTGAAGATTCCCAGGGCCAGCGCCGCTGTGGCTACTGTTTTCTACTGGTACTAGTCCAAGAGTATCAAATGCTTTTATCTTGTGTTGTGGTCAGAGGTGGGTAGAGCAGCCCAAAACTGACCTTGAGTACTGTTACTTTAAAATAAATGTTACCCAAGAAGGATTAAAAGTAGTCGTTTAAATTAAAAGTATCTCAAATAAAGGTATGACGGTATCTAGTTAAAAACTACTCAAGTAGTGAGTTAAAATTTTATTCCTAATCAAAATAGAATAAAAATAATATATAAAAATATTTAGGCAGCTGTGGCTGAGTTTATCCTGCTTTTGATGGAGTATCTGTCTGTATTGCAGGAAAAGCGTTCTACTACATGTAATCGCATTGCTGGGAAGATTTGATTTTATTGTGTGATAAAAGTGTTAGTCAGGCCAGGATGTTTGATTTATCACCACTCCAACCCATTGCCAACTCATTTAAAAAGTATTGGATGTGGTACAATCACTCCAGAAAACAGTTCCACAGCTCAGCTATGAGGGTTTTGTACCCCTCCAGACCATGTTTGGTATTATGCAGGGTGTCAATAGGTTCTCTATAGGGACTAGACAAGCTGTGTGCATGAATGAATGAATGTATTTACACATCTATGTCAGCAATGGGCACAGCTTAAGGTAACTGAATGCATTCATTAGAAGGAGTGTGCACAAACATTTGGACATATGGTGTAGCTCATGAACATAACACTTCATTAGCCATAATGCATAAAGTACTGGACCTGGATTATCCTCCTCTGGTGTGGCTGAAGCAAACAAATTGTGTTTTGAATTATACATTATTTACTATGTTAAAAAATGTTATTTAAGTACATGTGTTCCATTACTACCCACCTCTGAATGTGTTACTTCATGTACAAACATCTGTAAACACCTGGCTTTCCACACATTCTTCTGAAATCAAGGATATTAATAAAGAGTTTTTTCCCCTTTGCTGCATGACCTTTCTGGGCATGTTTTGCACAAAAGCATTATTGAGGTCAGGTATTGATGTAGAATGTTTAGTTAAGAATGACAGACATCACATCCAACAACCAATGGTAGTGGATGGAGCTTCATCACTCCAGAAAAGCTGGCAGGGATTATACCCTGTGTTTACTGCTTGATGTTGGGCATGGTTACTTTAGGCTGCTCCAGTGCTCCAAATCATCCCATTATTCTTTTAGAAATAGCATGTGTTATGCAGTCATATTGATGAATTTAGGATGCCAAAAATTATTTGTTTCTTTATCTCAAACAGCAGCCAATGAGGGCAAGGCATTGTAAAGAGTGTAAACAGTGTGTCAGACGGTATGATCATCACTGTCCATGGATAGAGAACTGTGTTGGAGAGAGGAATCACAAGTGGTTTTTGCTGTACTTGTGTATACAGTTACTGGCCTTATCCTGGGGACTGCAAACTGCCTGGTGAGTGTTGGGTTCAAGTCATCTGCATTTCTATAGATACATTTTTTAATAGCAAGCCCTGTTGTGTACAAGCCTCATTTATACAAATCCACTATCCAGGTTTCCTTACAGCTATTGAATTAAATTCAAATAATGAACTCTTAATATTGTGAATAAGGCTGCTTGTCCACTTGTCAGATGTTTCATATTATATGAGCTTAGAGAAAAGATTGCACTTGCTTACATACTATAGCCAGTGTAGCAGTGAAAGTGCAGTTTAAGTTTTAGTCATTCATTGGATGAAAATGGCTGTGATTTGTGAGTCTGTTCAGACAGATCTAACCAGACATTGCTGGTAATGACCATTAAGCACCATTGGGTGGTCAATGCACTGCAGACTGTGGGTGCTAATGTCTTCTATGACAGATTCCAGGTACACACATGATGGATGCTATGGTTCATGAATTATTTTTTTTCCATTTATCTGGCACCCACTGTTATGCCTCACTTGAACTCCTGATAATTTACATGACTTTACCATGAGCGTATTGGTTAGTGTTCAGCCTCACTCACAAGATAACGCCTCACAACTTTTACAGGTGTGGGTGTTCCCAAGCTGTCTCCTGGGGTAATATCACTTCTTAATCAGTTTACATACTGATATGCCATGACTTTTGGCATGTAACTTTGTATTCGTTTTTAAAATATGTTGTACATTAACTCACAAATGCGTTATTTTTATAATTACAAATTATAAAATTACAAATTATAATTCTTTTATAATTATAATTACATTTCTGTTCATCAACAAAAAAGGTATTCTGTGTCAAAGTAAATGGATGGAAACCATTCTTTGTTGTAGTGGTATACCTGCTTTAATACCATGGTATTAAAAAAGTTTGAAGAAGAATTATTAAATAATGTATATTGTGATACCGTAAAACTGTGATATCATTATTAGTCTACTACTGGCAGGAGAAACTCCCTGTGCCAGAAGCCTGATGGTAACCAAGACTCAAAACCAGTACACCTCTGATTGGAACTGGAAATTGCAATTAATGAAAATATGGATTGAAATTAGAAACAGAACTGTTAGATATGAGAGCATCATAAGTAATTAGGTTCAGTATGAGTGTAAAAGAGAAACAGGCTAGAAGATCAGGCTTGTTTAGCGGTCATGTAATTAATTCACATGAAGTGGGAACTGTACACACAGACTTTCTTCTTGGGTAAACTTAACTCTAGAGGTCTTGGCCCAAGGAAGCTATTGTTATAAGCTATAGCAAACTAAAAAAAAATGACTGTATTGCACATTAAAAACCATGTGACAGAGCCAGGACAAAAAGACATGTAGGCAGGAGTACTATCTCTTATTCTTGTTCATGTGTTGGTTTGTAAAAAGTAAGTTTTAAGACCAGTCGCATAATATTAAGTGGTAGATTGTTCCACAACCTTGATGCATAGTCTGCAAATGCATGGTTACTCGTGTGCTTCAATAGTTCCCAGATCTCTTAATATCGTCCAGTTATGGAAAAACGTTAGAGAAGTCCTCAGGCAAAAAAAGCAAACATACTGTTTATGTTAAGAATAATTTTCCCTAGTGGGAGCAGTTCTCAAACCTGGTGCTGGAGTACTATTGCCCTGTATTTGTTAGAGTTTTCCTTAATTCCAACACACCTGATAAACTAATGAACTAACTGGACCTTGCTAAGCTGAACTCAGCAAGAATCTCAATTCCTATCGTACCACTGCCCTACTTGTTTTCCAGCTGTAACACACCCAGTTCAGCTCAGCAAGAGCTCATCAGTTAGTTCATTAGTTGGAAAAAAAGAATAGGGAAGTACTATTCCTGCCTTATGCCCAGTATTTCAGTGCATAACTTTGTTAGGCTGATTTATTTAATCATTGTTATTGTTATTTTTACTTCTTAGGTCTGGAATCACCTTTGTATCCACCTGGCAGCAGTGGTTTGTTCAGAATGGCTTCCTGCTTGGAGCTCTTGCTGTGACCAGCATTTTTACTGTGGTTGTGCTACTTCTGCTGTGCATACACCTGTACCTGGCTGCCATTAACACTACAACTTGGGAGTTTATGTCACACCACCGCATCTCATATCTCAAAACCTGTGATTCTGAAGAGAACCCCTTCGACAGAGGTTTCATCTGCAACTTGTGGGACTTTTTCTGTGTCTGTCATTCTGTCGCATGGGAGAGTATATACTCCAGGAAGAGAAATGGTGCTGTATGACGCACAGAGATTGAGAGATTCTTTCTCTACAATAGCAATTTGAGAACTGAGTGGGATTTTCAGTAAACTATTACTTCAGTAATGTTGGTGCCATAGCACACTTGGAAGAAAGTGTTAATCACTCCACTTAATTCAGAGTAACTACAAAATGCAAATCCCTCAGTCAAATCAGTACATTCTTCTAAGAGAAGAGTGAGCTTTCAGTTGTATCGATCAGTGTATCCTGCTTAAGGAGTCCCTCAGGAATGATTTAATGTATCATTGTATAAACCACACTAATATGATACTTTGAGAATTTACTGTAGGTTGTCTGTTGGTTACATCAAATAAAACTAATTTTACACTTTTGTAAAAGAGTTTGTCCATCAATATGTGTTCACAGGCAGATTGGCAATGGGTCTAACAGCTTTGTTGTACAAGTCCTTTTAAGGCAAAATTGTTACATATCTACCTTAAAAGGTGCATAATCATTTTAAAGAGCCACTTAATTTTAATAGAGAGGATAGCATCTCTATTTTTCCCACTCCAGACTCTGCATGCTGCATTAAGTAATACTGGTGAAATGGGTAGGACAATGCTCAGGAGAACTTTCATTTAACTATATCATTAAAACTACCTGCGTAATAGCGCCCAAACAGCTCAGACCCACTGATTCATTTAGGTATGGTCTCCACATGATATAAAACTATAATTTAATTATAGATAAAATTTAGTTTGATAGAATTAAAACTAGCCAACATTTAATTTTAGCTTACCTACATGAACACATAACATGAAACAGAGTTTTGTTTTGTTTTTTACATCAAAGTATATGATCAAGTTGAGTGTGTACACGTGGACAGAGCAGTAAACACGCACTGGGATTTAATTCAGTTGGAATCTAGTCAATTTTAGCTGTTTCTGAGTTGGATTACTCACTGATAACTCACACAATTATAAGATGAATAGATCGAGTCTTGTACTTTGTTATGATACATTATAGCAGTGAGTATTCTGTTGCCCCTGGTACTTAAAACAACTATAAAGACATACTGAGATGAGTTTACAAGTGACCTTGTTTCATTAGCTAACCTAATTTAAACCAGCTGTAAGCTGTGCTTCACTAATTTTGCTCTTAGTAATGAGACCATTCCCTTTAGAGAAAAACGTTTAATAATATAATTCAATATTAAAGACAGAAAGAGATGCCAACTGACTGCAGCCCAAAAATTGCCTAAACATGTAAACTGTATATCACACAAACATCTGAAAAAGTGCAAAGATTAACATCTAATACATCTCAACATCTTAACTTCTAATGCAAGTCAATGTAAACAGATTTTATTGCAAGTCATTTTGGAGCATTTCTATTGGTCCATTCATCAAGACATTCATCAAGACGTTCAGGTGCAATTTAAAGAACAACACTAAGCACAGAAAGAAAATACACAAATCAGTCATAAAACCAAATATTGGAGCAAATATCCAAATCAGATCAGTATCACATAGTTAAAGCCTGTCACTCAGACCAGGATGACTAAAAAGGGTCCAGTGTAATTGTGAGAATTGTAATGTAGCTGATGTGTATTTTTATATTGTGTAGCCTTATTCCAAAATTGATTAAATTCATTTTTCCATCAAAATTCTACACACAAAACCCCACAATGGCAAAATGAGAAAATTATGTTAGAAATTTATTAGAAACACAAAACATAAAACAAAAATATAACTTGTCCATAAGTATTCATACCCTTTGCTCAATACTTTGTTGAAGCATCTTTGGCAGCAACTACAGCCTCAAGTCTTTTTGAGTATCATGCTACATGCTTGGCACACCTGTTTTTCTCCAATTCTCCTTTGCAGAACCTCTCAAGCTCCATCAGATTGGATTGGGAGCATCAGTGCACATCCATTTTTAAATGGCTCCAGAGATGTTCAATCAGGTCTGGGCTCTGTCTGGACCATTAAAGGACATTCACTGAGCTATCCTGAAGCCACTGCTTTATTATCTTGGCTGTGTGCTTAGGGTTGTTGTCCATTTGGAAGATAAACTTCAGATAAACTCAGTCTGCCGCCACCATGCTTCACTGTAGGAATGGTATTGGCTAGGTGATGAGCAGTGCTGGTCTCCTCCAGACATGATGCTTGACATTCAGTCCAAAAAGTTCAATCTTTTTGTTTCTCATGGTCTGAGAGTCCTTTAGGTGCATTTTTGCAAACTCCAGATGGGCTGACATGTGCCTTTTACTGAAGACTGTCTTCCATCTGTCCACTCTACCATACATGCCTTATTGGTGAAGTGCTGTATAAATGGTTGTCATTCTAGATGGTTCTCCTCTCTCCACAAAGAAACACGATTGTCATTCTGGATGGTTCTCCTCTCTCCACAAAGAAACATTGGAACTCTGTCAGAGTGACCATTGGGTTCTTGGTCCCCTCATTGACTAAGGCCCTTCTACCATGATCACTCAGTTTGACTGGGCAGTCAGCTCTAGGAAGAGACCTGGTGGTTCCAAACTTCTTCCATTTACAGATAATGGAGGCAACTGTGCTCATTGGGACCTTAAATGTAGCAGAAATCTTTCTGTACCCTTCCCCAGATCGGTGTCTTGATACAATTCTGTTTTGGAGGTCTACAGACAATTCCTTAAACTTCATGGCTTGGTTTGTGCTCTGACATTCACTGTCTATTGGGACCTTTTATAAACAGATGTGTGCCACAGGTCAGTCAGGATGTAGAAACATTTGAAGGATGATCAGTGGAAATAAGATACACCTGACCTTAATTTCAGTGTCATGGCAAAGGCTGTGAATATTTATGTACATGTTGTATTTCATGTTTCATTTTTAATAAATTTGCAAATATTTCTCACTGTAGAAAGTGTGTGTGGAAAGCTGAAGGAAAAAAACTTTTTTTTTTTAATTTTTTTCCATTTTGAAATAAGGCAACATAACAAAAGGTGTTAAAACTTTCCGGATGCACTGTATGTATGTATGTACGTATATATATATATATATATATATATATATATATATATATATATATATATATACAGTAATGAAATTAAGCAATGTTTAAAAAATAAAAATTGTGCCATGACATCCCAAGCCTGGTAGACACCCATGTGTGCCAAGTGTCCAAGTTTTTTCGGAAGAAAAAAAAAAACATATTAATGCAAGACAAATCAAACACCAGTTTTACACGACGCAGCAATAGGCATTTGATGGAGACACACAGAGATGTAGACTTGGACAGATTGTTGGCAATTGTGACTGAGATTTGAGTCCATATTTTGTATTAAGACATGTCTGATGTTGACAATGCACCTTAATTGCTTGGTCAGATGTTTTTATGAAGACCTGTAATTTTTAACTGTTACAACCCAAGTAACAAACTACAAGACCCAATCTGACTACATTGAACCACTTATCATTGTGTGATGAATTATCTGCGAGTAGTGTATCCAGTGCATGTTTACTGCTTTTTACAAGCTGAACCTGCATGCAGACTCGGTGAGAGGGGTGGGGCTAAAAATGTCACCTATTCAGATACAGAGAAAAATGAGAAGGAAGGGGCTGGTTGCTCTTTTTTCAAATTTCAGAATAAAAGTCCTGAGACAGGATAATACTGCTACATACATAAATAAAAATAATATTTAGAATATTCAGGTTGTCATTTTTTACAACTGTTGAGTATTTTGAAGAACATATTATTATGAATAATATCCATCTAATCTTTATAAATAATTCATCAAAATGATTGCATTTTTAGCTCAAAAAAACTTGGATGATTAATTTCCAACAGGATGTAAAGTGAGTTTTGTCTCTAACCTTGGTCAAATTCATACAAACATCTAAACTCTTAATATTAAAATCTTAAATTAAGACAAATTTGAGGAGCCTAAGATCTCCTGAAAATAATATCTGGCATGTATGACTGTCTGCTATAAATACTTTTCTCATATTGTGGTGAAAAAATTATATCAAACTATGAAACCATCCAACATTCGCCTCGGGTTCTCAGACTAAGCACGTCTTCGGCCCTAATTCTCACATTTTAGGTGGCAGTGGTAAAAACAATGTCCCATAAAGGGTTGAGCTTTGTTATCTTGTGGACTGTTAAGGTTTCTTCTTATAAACAGGTGGACTGTGAGGTGAGAAAGGTCGGTCACCTCTTTGTTGTGCTGCTCGTGCCTCCTTTAATATCACTGAATAACTTCTATTAAACGCATTTATCATTAGGAAGAAACAACACAACTTGCCAAATGACTGGCTGTGTAAACTTAATGACATTAGGGGCTCCACGCCTTTGACTAACGGGGATGGGCGGTGTTTTACTGCAGGCGGCCGCTGGAGGGCGGCAGAGACATTTAGGCTTCACTGTTCAGCCGCTGTCGTATTGCCCGTATCTACTCAGTCAACTGCCTACATTTGATTTGAACAACGTCCTCCTGCTTTCCTGTTTTGTTAAACACCTCCCCGGTGTCTCTAATAAACCACATAGGTTAGGCCTAAACTTAAGCCATTCCAAAGCGAGAGGAGGTGACAGACATTTCTCCCTTTGAGTTTATGAGATCTAGTCCATTAAAAAATTTTGCTGTGTAAAAAACCCTCAGAATAACCTCAAAAATTACTATTATCGCATAAGTTGTTCATTATATTATTATTATTATTATTATTATTATTATTATTATTATTATATAAAATCACTATTGTCGTAAGAGTTGCTTATTATTATTAGTTTTTAATTATATATATATATATATATATATATATATATATATATATATATATATATATATATATATATATATATCTCCAATCGACTCAGTCGAAATCCCGCCCGTTTTAAAGGGTGTTCCTCATAGCTGTCATTCAACGGCTTGCGCCAATCAAACGGCAGAGTCGGAAGGCGAGCGCTGGTTTCTACGGGCTGTTCGGGAAAGAGGCGGGGCTTGTGCTCGGCTTGTGTGCGGGGCGCGTTCTCTCCGAAAGAGAGCGCGTGAGTGTAGTCACCGAGTGTGTGAGCTGCTACAATTGTGTGTGTGTGGTGTGCGCGGGCGCTTGTGTGTGTTCGCGTTTCCTCGCTGTAAGTTGTGCGGAGGAGCGCAGCACAGTTCGGGGCGCTACATCCCGCCGTTCCCGTAAACAGACGCGCTCGTGCAGCTCGGAAGTTTTGCTGAGTCTTTGCCGAAAGTACTTTCCGTAAGACAGCGGCATCATGTCTGCCTCGGCGGCCAAAGTGAGTAAAAAGGAGCTGAACTCGAACCACGACGGCGCGGACGAGACCTCTGGTGAGTAACGAGGGCCTGGCGGAGCATCGCCATTTTACCCCTTCTCTTCTCAGTTTCCCGGGGCTTCCGCGGGCCCCGCTCGCTCGCGCGCGGCCGGGGCCGGAGTGCGCTTCTGCCGCCGCTCGCCGCGTGCCGCAGGAGGCTTTGATTGGCTGCGGCCGCCGCCGGGCTGGATGTGGAGCGGAGGAAGACACCGGTGGCGGAGGCCATGTTGGCTATCCGCTACGAGCTAACGGCTCCGCTACAATGGGCACTAGCGCGCCGCGGGGACTCCGCTAAACGCGTTTTGGCGGCTCCCGGCCGCCGCGGAGAGCCCGACGCGTCGTGCTTTCGGGCCCCGCGATGCGGGGCTGCGTGCGGGAGGTGCAGGAAGGGCTGCGAGCGGAATGAATCATCGAGCGCTGCGCTACTTTATTGTTGTTGTGGGCTAGCGCCTCCGCCATGATGTGCAGCGCTCCGCTAGCCCCGCGTGCTAAGAGTCGATTATGCGCTTCGGGAGAGGGAGGGAATAATCCTCCCCGCGCGCCGACAGGCCCCACCGCTGCGCTGGTGTCGGGGGAGCGGGTGTGAGGCTCGGGGAGCGGGTGTGGGGCTGTGGACGCCGCCGGACGCGCCGGGCGGGCAGGAGAGCGGACAGACTCCGCACATTTAAACCACGCGGCCTGAGGAGCAGGAAGCGGACAGACAGGAGGACGACTCCTCACAGCTGACTGTGCTCACTAAATACCCCTTTACTCTTACCCAGTCCCCTCCTCTGTCCGCCGACGCGGTCTGGAGGAGCGACCTCACATCTGCAGATTATAAACGAGTCTTTCGGCCGCCGAGCTGTTTGTCTAACTTTGTCTGTCTTTCATCCTCAGAAAAAGAGCAACAGGAAGCCATCGAGCACATTGATGAAGTACAGAATGAAATTGACAGGCAAGTGGTGTTAAATAGGTGTTTGTATGGTGGTCTGTGTATGCGAACAGAGTTACATGTGTGTGTCTCTCTTGCAGACTGAATGAACAGGCCAGCGAGGAGATCCTCAAAGTCGAGCAGAAATACAACAAGCTTCGCCAGCCGTTCTTTCAGAAGAGATCAGAACTCATTGCCAAAATTCCCAACTTTTGGGTCACTACATTTGTGAACCACCCCCAAGGTAAGCGAGCCGTTGCGTCGGCTGTACATTTTTTGTGGTTGTATGCATTTGTAGAAGTTTGTTTTCTGAATTTTTCTGAACCGTCCCTCCCACCCCCAGTTTCTGCTCTCCTTGGTGAAGAGGATGAAGAGGCACTTCACTACCTGACCAGGGTGGAAGTAACAGAATTCGAAGACATAAAATCAGGCTACAGAATAGATTTTGTAAGTATTTTAGTTCTTCTTTTTTTTCTTTTTTAATTGATTTGATAGTTCCATATATTAACCTGATTTTTTGTTTGCTTTTACAGTACTTTGATGAAAACATGTATTTTGAAAACAAAGTCCTTTCCAAAGAAATTCATCTGAACGAAAGTGGAGATCCAACCCCAAAGTCAACAGAGATCAAATGGAAACCAGGAAAGGTGTGAATGGTGTTCTATATTTTGTCTGTATATTTAGTTTTGTTTTTGTTTTGTTTTTTTACATGGTAACTAGTGTTGATGAAAGTTGCTGTTTTCTTAAAGGACCTCACAAATCGTCCCAGCCAAACTCAAAGTAAAGCAGGCAAGAAGAGGCAACATGAAGAGCCCGAGAGCTTTTTCACCTGGTTTACTGACCACTCTGATTCAGGGGCAGATGAACTTGGCGAAGTTATAAAGGATGACATCTGGCCCAACCCGCTGCAGTACTATCTGGTGAGTGTTGTTTATTTACTGGAGTGGTTTATAGGTAATTAATAATAATTCATGTATTTAGTTACTTTGCAGTCATGTGTTCATTGTTTTTGCTTTTTTCGACTGTGCAAATTGGTCAGATATTTATTGTTGGAACTGTCCTAATCTGCCAAAAGGTCCCAGACATGGAAGATGAAGAAGGAGAGGGTGAGGATGAAGATGAAGATGAGGAGGGTCTGGAGGACATAGATGAAGAAGGGGAAGAAGACGGAGAGGAGGAGGATGATGATGGGGAGGTAATTTCTCAGATTGTTTCCCTTTATCTTAATTTTGTTACATACTCTTAAGTCCTGCAGTTAACCGCAGTGAAACTTGTAATACGAATTGCACTTTTAAGAGACGACCTTAACATGTTACTCTTGTTTCATTGCAGGATGACGATGGAGAAGATGACTGAAGAAAAATAATGAGCATAATCCATCTTTACCTGTCCATGTCCCTGCCCACAATCCACCTGCTTCTTTGGTGATTTTTTTTTTTATTTTTATTTTTTTTATATATATATATATATAATTTTTTTTTTCTTTGGGAGCAAACTTGTTTTTCCCCCGTTCCCCTTTAGTTGTTTTTGTGCTCCATCTCCTGTTCTTTATCCTGACAGTGCCATTTTGAAGTCCCCCCACCCCACCCCACCCCAGAAGAGACTCACAATAAACTGACTGCAAAATACTGCCGATGTGGCATTTAACATCTCAATTCCCAAGTAACTTTTGAGGTTTAAAAAAAATACACTGTAGTATCAGCAGCACGCTGTCTGGAGTAGACTTGCAAATAGCATTTTCTTTTTTTTATATATATAAATGTATATGAATTCTTCCTGTTTGTGTGGTTAAATGAACAAAAGCCATGGTGCGTAGTGATGTGCTAGTATTAGCATCCTCCTTCACGGCTTTGTTACTTTACTCATGGCGTTACAAACTGTTTGTGATTTATTTCTCTCTGGTTTTGTTTCTCTAAGCTTGTGGTTTTAGCAACAGGTAAATCACAAGCTCATTCCTGTCCCCTCTGTAATCTTTTGTCAGTTCAGGAGGGCTTTAGTCTCAGTGAGGGCTGAGGGAGGAAAGAGGGTATTGGGACACGGTTTGGAGTTTTGGTTTTTTGTTTGTGTTTTTTTTTTTTTTTTTTTTTTATCTTGTCTTGTTTTACAGATATTCATCAGATTTGAAATGACATTTTTGATAAAGAAAGAAATAAAATCTAAAAAAAGTACAAAAAAATCATGCTTGTAAATTTTGGCCCCCACTGCCTTGGTTAAGTTTTGTGTGGTGTATGTTCTACTAACCTTATACTTCTCACAGGAGAAAACTAGCTGTTGAGTTTGCTTTGTTTAAAATAAAACTTAAATGTGAACACCATGTTTGAGACTTCAACTGTGAAAGCTGAGAGAGAAACGCTTTATTATTGTTATTGGGGGGAGAGGGGTGTCAAAACGAGTCCCGTTGCTTTTTAAAGCCCTTTGATTTTTATGAAGCCCTTTGAACGGGAGCAGTAAGTTCTCAGGACGAAATGAAAAGGTGATTTAGACGGTCAACTTCGAAAAGAGTGGGGGCTCATCAGGAGGGTGGAGGCGAACTGCTCCTGCAGTAATCTCTGTACGATCAGCGCCACGAAAGTCAGATCCGAGTCCTCGAAGTCGTGTCTCGTCACTGTTTGGGGCCAATCGCTTGGCTGAAACGCCCACCCTAGATCAAAACACAGAATTAGACACGGAGGGAAGACGGACAGGGGCTCGCTTCACGAGCAGCTACTTTGACCCACCTAAGTGTGTTTTGCATCGCGGGCAGGTGGCTACAGTCCACGAGAAGCCCGGAAACCAGGTGAAGTGTGGATCCGCCGGCCAGTGCTTCAGCACGTCCGCCTGTCTGAAGGTGATCAGCTCGAACTGGAAGCCCTGGGGGTTTTCGAAGAGCTGCACGGTGATCCTCCGCTCCCCGAGCACCGTGTCGTTCCGGTGAGACAGAGCCAGACGACTCGGCACGAACCTCGCATCTCTCACAAAAGCCACCTCGTGGCCGCAGGACCTGCAGAGGAGTAGATCCTCCTCCCCCGAGGAGGAGCAGGCGAGACACACAGCTCCTCTCTGAGAGCACACCGCGCACACATACACCCACAGCGCCCAGCGCCACTTTATTAACCCCACAGCTGCGGGCCACCCTGACACCATCTCTGCACTGGCGCAGGAGTGGGTCGGAACTGTGTGTGTGTGTGGGAGAGAGAGAGAGAGAGGGAGGGGGGGTACAGTGACGGCGCTTTATTAGAGAGCACGTTTGTGGAAAAACACCACACAGGCCTTTGGTTTTCTCAAGCCCCTCTGACAACTAATGAAGACCGAACCGAAATGAGCATTCGCAACATAAAATACAGCAGAAACGCTCACCCTCCCCCAAAACGGCGGGTGAAAAAACACCAGTGAAAGAGCGCCCCCTACAGGTGGGAGGATAACTGACCGCAAGGCTGCTTGAAACCATCCGAACTCGTCGGCAGGCCGTGGGTGTAATACAGTCCATCAATACACAAGTAATAAACGATACTGCGCATTAATGTCGTCTGACCGTGTACTGAGGTTTGAGGAATTGATGTAGAGCAGGGCTTCTCAACGTTCCCCACCTAAAAACAAAACTTGAAGCGTATTTTATTATTTAGAGGGACATTAGCAGATATTAAAGCCTAAAACCTGCCCTTGAGGATGGGCCTGCGGACCACTGGAGTGTGCTTCAAGGCCCACAGGTGGAGAAACCCTGTTCTAGGTCATGTAGCTGTGTTTACTGTGTAGAGACACGTTACACGGCGGATAACAGTGATCTGTGCAGAAATATAGTAGAAATGAACTTATTTGTGATTTTGGTCTCATTTAAAGGAGTCAAATTGAAAATGCTGAAGTAAAACGAGGGGGTTTGATGCAAAAACAAACTCAGCAATGATGCCAGGGAGTGATCTTTGGATAAATTATAATTTATTAACATAATGTGCATCTGACATAAGAATTTCATAATGAAGAGATTACACACACAGCAGCAGCAGGTCCTCTTACCTCTAGGCCACAGCTGATCCAAAGTATTAGCTCAGCGTGATTACCATCATTACAGGGTTGGCAGTTTATTTTTGCTGTAGGCAACTTTCAAATTATGAGAGAAAGAGGCAGAGAAGCAGTTAGTGAAAGTGAAGTAAATGTTTGCTTGCTAATAAACAAGGAAAGAAATTAAAATCAATGTAGAATCACGTTTAGAATTATGCAGTTATATGCGACATTTTCTTGTATTTCCATGGACTGCTTATATCGTGGATAGTTTCTTGAACATATCTGCATAAAAACAAGACACATGGGACAAAGTGTTTCTCCTGCTTTTATGTACATGTTTAATCAATAAAGACTTATAAATATGCATGTAGTCGTAGAATTCATTCCTCACTGCACATAAATGAGGTTCATTCCATCAAATGATGATTCATAACTACACAGGTATAGTTGGCTTTTAACCAACTTAACTAGTGGACCAGATCAGATATGGTTATATTGAAAAGAAAAAAAATACAACAAAAAAATCCTCAAGACAAAAATATAGAACCATTCCTATAAAGGAAACTATAAAAATGGATTTGGCTTACGGACATTCATGAGGCCAAATCCATAACCTGCTTGCCTTGAGCTATAATTTGAACAAAAATCTTTTAACAGTAATTAAAATAATAATAAAAAAATAAAATCAGAAGCTACATATTTTGGGCATAATACCATGACAATCCATGATACTTAATTATACTAAATATGAAGACTGAATGTGAACAGCATGTGAAGATTTGTTGTTTTATAAAGTGTTCGTGGGATTTGACTAAATTTGCTCCTTGATCATCAGGATCTCCAGAAGGCTGAGGTTAGTTGTCCTTTGGGTGGATGAATCTGCTTGTTTCTTAAAGAGATCTGGGTAAGAAACAAAGGTAAAACATTAGCCCTGAACATGGTTAAATGAGGTGCTCATAATATTTTAAAGTACAATGTTTCTGAATACCCCTTCTAAGGAATGCATTCGGCTATTATTAGTTGCAAGAAAACCCGAACATATTGGCACCATGCTTACCCCTGCCCCTTTTTTATGGGGGTCCAACATCCTGACCTCCCTAATGTGCAGATGTTCTTTTATCCATGTTATATATATATATATATATATAAATTAAAAAAAATATTTGTCTGTGTTCACTGCTCACCTCTAGAAACTGCTTGAGTCTAGTTACTGAGCCCATCTGACCAGTGCTGGTGACTGCTTCAATCCTGAAAGAAAAGACGAACAGATTAAGAGCAGCAAGTACACAGTCACCATTGCCATCAAGTAAAAAGCATTTTTAAGCTGTGAACATCTTTCTTATAAAAAAAAAAAGAAAGTGAATCACGAAACTGCACTACAGACACGACTCTTAAAATCAGTCCATAGTTTTCTCAACAAGACAAGAAATCAGTCTGAACATTTCACATACAAATCAGTAGACTAGTGCATCTCAGGGAATTAGAATATGTTGATTTTTTTCAAGAGTTTAATTATAAAACTTAATATATAACATAAAAGAAAAAAAACTTTGTTTCTCAGATTATTAGAATATTTATATTACTAATTCAACAGTATAAATACAGTGTCTGGTACAACACACACTACTACAATCAAGGGGAAAACTGCTACTCAGACAGTTATCTTGAAGGCAATAATTAATAATATTAATAATAATACAGAGTGCTGTATCAAACAATATTAATGAAAAGGTGACTGGAAGGTGATACGTAGTGATAAAAAGTGCATAAGCAACAGGGATGACCTCAGTCATGAGAGGATGGACAAGAAGAGCTTCACAAGGAGCAGACTGAGGCTGGTGTGCATCAAGAGCCAGCATGTCTACAACTGCAGTATTCCTAATGTCAAGCCATTCCTGAACCGAAGACATAAGTGTGCATTGCACTTGGAAATCACAAGTCCTGGAGTCTGAACTCAAGCTCCTAGAGTCTCCTAGAGCAGTGGTTCTCAATCCTGGTCCTGGAGTACCACTGCCCTGCTTGTTTTAGAGATTTCCTGCTGGAACATATCCAGTTTGGCTCAACAAGAGCTCATGAGTTAGCTCATTAATTGCATGAGGTGTGCTGGAATTAGGGGAAACACTAAAACAAGCAGGACAGTGGTACTCCAGGACCAAGATTGAGAACCACTAGTCTAGAGGAAGAGTGGAGCAACAAAGAACTCAAGGTATCTGAAGTTCATTGTGAAGTTTATGCAGTCTGTGATGGTTTGGGGGGGGGGCATGTCATTGAAATTTCCTTTTGCAGCAGGACTAAGCACCTGCACATAGGACTAAACATCTTTTATATCTTAAGGCAGACATATTCTAATAATTTGAGAAACTGGTCACATTTCAGGAGCTATAAGCTAAACTGATATAAAGGTCAAATATAATAAGCCTTGATGACTATATAATGAATATATCAATTATTTCTCATGATTCTAACTCTCTGAGACACAAAGGTGGAAGCTACAGGTTGTGAACATAAGGAAGTACTGACTGATACATAATGTGCAAACATGATGTGGCATTATGTCCTTAAAGGGAACTGTTCATTGACAATGTCCAGTATGCATCTGAACAGCTTTTTAATTACAATTTTAAACACGTCAGTTTCTTTCTATCACAATGTGATAATCACAGGGTATGAATTGTGGTTGTACCTGGGAAAGTATTCCTCTTTGATGAGCAGCAGTAGTTTCCAGAACTGCCCATGATATTGCTTCATAAGAGCATTACCACAAACCTGTAAAATTCAAAGTAGAGAAAGCAATATAACATATATAATATTTAGGAAGTACAGAGACTTCCAGTGTTTTCTCATGTGAGTTTTGTACCTCCAGAAAATCAAACAGAAGAGTCGCTGTGACATCAGCAAGAGGCTCCATGTTCAGCATCTGTGCCAACCAACGCCAGCCGTGATTAAGTCCATGAGGATGAGGCTATAATTGAGGTATAGAAAGAGCAGATAACATTTTTTATTTTATTTTAATAATTTACACACATGAAGAATTTTATCCGGAACACACATACACCTGACCGTCCATCATTTAATCAGCCAACTGTGGGGAAGCAGTGCTAGTAATGGACACATCAACCATTAAATAAGAGAAAAAATATGAAAAGTGATTCAGTGTTGCATGATTACTGGGGCTACACAGTCTGGTTTGAGTATTTCTGTAACTGCTGATTTCCTGGAATCAGAGACTGTTGTGCCAAAAGAATTCATTCACAATGAAGCAATGAAGAAAATAAAGAAATGCCTTGTTGACGAAAGAGTCATTCTATTTGTATTCTTGGCACACCTTTGACCCGTTAACTCCAATAGTTTAATTAGACCTATTTACAAATTGTTGAGTTCAGTGTTCAGTGCCCTTTTCACTCACTGGAACCGTATCTGATAGAACAGTGAATGAATGAATTTCATTATTATATAACACCTTTCTAGATACCAACAGATGCTTTACACTCAGCACACAGCCAAGACACCCTGGTGAAAAGCAACAGCCAATTGCGTACTCTCTACTGGAAACTAGCGTCCACCTGAAGGACTGCATCGAGCACTGGGGGAGTCACCTAGGACAGAGTGCCAGTCCATACCTGGACATACAGACATAGTCACTCACATAGACACTCATGTATCACGTGTGTCGCATACATATTTCTTTCTCTCACTGTCTCTCTCTCACTGTCTCTCTCTCTCACTGTCTCTCTCTCTCACTGTCTCTCTCTCACTGTCTCTCTCTCACTGTCTCTCTCTCACTGTCTCTCTCTCACTGTCTCTCTCTCACTGTCTCTCTCTCACTGTCTCAAAGACAAAAGGAAAAATAGGAGTGTGTAGTGTTCACATGTAATATGAGAAGATAAGAATGATAATAAAAAGCACAGCAAAATGCATGCATACAGAATGAACTGCAACTTAATGCTGTGCAATGAGCAAGAGGTAAAATAGTATATGAACAATAACCTATAAAGTGTTTAATGACTAATGCAAAGTCCTATGTATGTCCTTGTGTGTATGGGCATGTGATGGAACAAGATCTGCAGCATGCAAGTTCTCGAAAAAACTGATGTGATGCATTCATTTCAACATGGATCAGAAGCTTAAAAAATACTTCAACCAGTATTATTATTATCATTATTAGTGTAGTGACCCTAATAAATTGCTCAGTGTGCACTGTAATACAATTATGCAATATGTTGATCAAATGTTACCCCTTGTTTGTTGCTATGAGGCCATTTTATCTGTATTATAGCAGCATACAGCCGGATCATTCCAGACATCCTCTTCAAAAAGCTGTCCTGTCCCTCCACACCAGAATCATCCACACGATATCCCAAAATCCTGTGGGAAAGACACAGTTTGGGTGAGTAAAGATGCAGATTGTTGTATTACATCAAATCAATTTTAGAGGCAAAGGGGGAAATAAACCCCCAAAACAAGTTTTCATTCTAAAACTGACTAAAAGGGCATTTAGTGCATCAGTTTGATATTTGACCAATATCAGTAGAAAATGGTGGATTTGGGGTGGGGTTCGGTTCAAGTCTTGTAACAAATCTAGTCTAGTCTGGTCTAGTTTATCATGATTGCCTCATGATAGTCATGTGACAATAACAGGATGCTCTATGAAAATCTCTGTTTATATATATATATATATATATATATATATATATATATATATATATATATATATATATATATATATATATATATATATATACACTGTATATACAAAAATTTATTTAAACATGGAAATTATAAGAAATGTCTTTAAATCAATTGTAAAATGTAATTAATAGACATTTGTTTATTTCACAATGTTCTAGTGAGGGAAGTAAATGTGATCATTTATTATTACTTAAATAATAATAATTACTTAAATAATCCTGTTCTGGAAGAGGATTAAAGCCTTGTCTGTAACATTTTGAATTCCTTTAAGTGAAAATCTCCAAACACAGTCCAAGACTATGCTTAATCCTTGTCTGTGAAATCAACCCATAATGTCTAAATTTAGAATCAGGTGCAGCACATAAGTTACAGATAATTGGAACATTGATAGAGAGGACTCTGGAGGAGCCGAGAGTTTTACACCTGACATTAATGTAGGTTTTGTTTTCAAATACTATCTGGATATACATGACTGATATAATTTCTAAAGTGACCAGATGAGATACAATTTTACTTTCCTACATTAAAAACACAACAACAGGTCCATTGTTTCCATTTTACTGTAAACAATTTTTTTCTCTATAAAATTGTCCTGCCCAGGAGCCTGCCAACAGTTTACAGTTTTTCTCAACCCTGGTCCTGGAGACACCCCTACCCTGCATATTTTAGAGCTTGCCCTCTTCCCAACACACTTGAGTTAGCCAATCAGCTCACTAACAAGCCCTTCAGAGTTACAGGGGCTGTGTAAAACTAAAAGGTGAAGGGCAGTATTGACACTAGGACCAGAGTTGAGAGACACTGGTTTAGATTACCTATGGTGATTCTACATTGCGGTGGAACAATAGATTGGTCTTGTATTGAGTTCCATCAGAAAAGGTATCAGACTATTTAAAACACAAGGGAATGAGCTCTGTAATCCTACTACAATCTACAGGTAAATAAGAATGCACAAGAGCTAGAGAGAACAAGGGAGATGGAGCAAGAGGGGGCAAAAAGCCAAGACCTCCAGTAATTTTTTATTCATGTTAAGGTTTTTCACTAGGTGTATTTCCATTTGCCTGATGTTATCCAATCACAGAAAATGCCTTTTGTTCACACTTTGGCCAGCTCTGAATGTGGTTTGAGTGATCCAATCATAATCTGAGCCCAATGCATCATTCTGATGAGTGACTGCTGCCAGCATTTCCAGTTAAGACCGTTCTAGCAAGTTAATTCCAAAATGTCTTTCCCTGTTATTTTAAGTGTCTTCAGATAAGTATAAGTATTAAAATAAAAATAAAGCTAATTTTTAAGTTGAACACTTTTGATCAATAAGGCAATGCTCACAACTTCAATATCAGTAGAATCAGTATCAGAAATGAAAAAGGTATTATTTTTGTAATGATCAAAATCAAGTTTATTATCGGCTTTGTGGTATGTCCTTACTTCTGATACTCTTCCATGGAGGTGCCATCCTTCATAGGTGGGTAGTGAGGAACAGCATAAGGACACTTCTTGTGGAGGTGGGCAAGGATGAGGTCTCCCACTTTAGGGTGCAGCTCCCATACTCCTGAGGCTACCACCGCAATAGGGAATGCTGCCTCATGATGAGACGCCACTTCCTCCTCCCCTTGTTTCTATCAACATTTTCATTCAAAATAGTATCATTTGAATGTTTGGGAATTATAGCTAAATAAATGTTTTCTAACATTCTTAAGACCAACTTACCACAAACTTCTCTGCTAATTTATAGCTAACAAATTCTAGTCCATGGGGATGATTGGATGTGGACACTGACTTTCCACCCGACACAATGGGCCTCCCCGATAACAATTTGTCAGTCTTGTCAAAAATCTCCTTCAACTGAGAACCTAGATGCCAAAACAAGACAAACCGTGGAATTTAAACAATAAGCGGTAAAATCAACCACGATCCAGTGCTCACAAGTTTAGAATGAAAATAATTAAACATCACCTGAATTGCTGGAGATCTGGCTCACAGGAATTGTGGCTGCCTTTTGAAGTTCCATTCTCAATTTCTTTGTCTGCTCAAATGCAATTTTAAATCACTGTACATTAACATCAAATTGCATATGAACACTCATTTAATGCTATTATTCTATGAAGTGCCTACACAATACAGAAACACACTGGAGAACAGATGATTAAATTTATCAGTACAATAAATGTAAGCTAGAAGGTTAACCTGCATATCCTTGGTGCTGTTCAGATCTTCAAAAGACTGACAGCACTGGATCGCAATATCCTGAAGCTCTTTGTACCATTTCAAGGTGCTGTCTTCAGCTCTAGTTTGTAGACCTGGTGATAAGCAATTGCAAATATTTTGAATGAATTTAGAGATTCTTGTTTTGTTAAAATACATGATGCATTTTCCTTTGATCTACCTTGTTTTCTGGATTTCTCTTTAGCAGATAATGCTGCATTCTTCTTCTGTTCCTCTTGATGGGCTATCAGCTCTGCTTGTTTCTTCATCTCCTCTGCTTTCTCCTGCTCCTTCTTCTTCCTTTCTTGTACTTGAGCTACTTCCTCCTGCATGGTTCGGAGTAGTGACCTCATTTCTTGTAGAGCCCGCTCTGCCACAGTCATGTCCTCAACACTCGGAAACTGTCCCTAGATAAGTGCATACAGTCAGTCATGGATACTGTACACATCATCCGATAATCACTTGTAGCATGTGTCCCAAACATTAACTTTAACATTAAGATTTTCTATTGGAGCACTCTCCCGTTAACATTCACACAATGTAATGGATGGCCTGGCAACTCAACTGTGGTTTGGGCATAAATGACTCAAAAGTGGTATGTATCGAATATAGTTTATAGTTATTTCAATTCATGTAAAATAAAAAATATATATATATAATACATAAATATATGACCAAATTTTAACATCTATTTTAGGACCTTGCATTGCTTTTCACTGTTTACATACTAGTTAAGTACATTTCTGGCTAGGTACTGGGTAATACTTTATTATAATGCTGTTGCATGAATAGTTTTTAGCGCATCCCAGGGCATTATAATTTTGTGGGAATTTCAATTTAACTCAAAGAGGTAAACTGCCATTTTATATTTGTATGTAATAAAGCCTTTCATATAAGCCTTTTTTGTTTTACTGTTGATCAGTAAGGCTTACAGCAACACTTAATTTCAAATAATTTTCTATTCAAACAGCACCTACATTAAAACAAAAAGCTTGAAATAAATGTAATTTATATAAAATGACAGTTTTTTATTTATTTTATCTTTTTCATTTTTGCACAGGTATTTTGGATCTGGGTCTGTAAAAATGCTGCTAGGGCAAGGGACAGTATGAACTGACTATACCAAAAATGTTAAGCACTAACGTCATATCTAGGCAAAAAACAACTCACTTCCGCTGTGGTGCGCACCACCTCTGAGACTTGAGAACACAACTGGTTGCCGCGGGTGATAAAAGAAGTGTGATCGAGAGTGGGGCCTGTCTGTGATGATGAGGGCTCCAGTAGCTGATTGAGTTGAAGAACCTCCTCTTGGATGGCATTCAGTGCCCTCAGTCTATCCCTGCCCTCCACAAGCCTCTGTTTTTCAAGCTCTGCCTCCCGCAAACGTTGCTGTTCCGCCTCCCTCAGACGCAGGTTCAGTATCTGAGAAAGCAAATACACATAAATATTAGGGGTGTGATATGTGATATGGATGATACAATGATTTTAAAGTAGTGATAAGAATACACTGATTTCATAATGAAATTATTATTGACTAATAACTTTCAGCTCACTCCACAGTTTAAATCCACAGTTTAAATAGCCCCTCATCATTTTAGACAGAATTTTAGTATAAAATAATAAAATAGGAAAATATTATGGTGAAATTTGTATGCCTGAGTTCCAACATTTAGTGAATGTTTCATTTTCCATTCTTACTTTCATTCTATGTCTGTGCTCTTCCTTGAGTTTCTCTTGTCGACCAAGGCTTTCCTGTGTTCTTGTACAAGAAAGAAAATACAACAAATTAGTTTTGAACTAGAAACAAAATGATTTTGATATCATTATGGTTGGTCAGTATACTAGTAGAAAAAAAATGATTAAAAATGATATCAATTATATAATTGCAACATGACACCCTGTGCAAAGAGAGCTTACTCTTTCTCCATCATGTCCCTCATGCTCTGATACTCTTGCCTCTGCTTGAGCTCCATGAACTCTTCAAAGCGTTTAAGCTGTTCTGACTCTCGGCAGGCTACAGTAGCTACCAGTCGCTCCTGCAGCTCTTGCCTCTGGCTTACCTCTGCCTGTGAACACACACACAAACACACAGTTCGGTGAAGTACACTTCAAACTATCAAGATAATTCAGAGCCCATCAGATAAAAAGAGTACATATTTATGTTTTGCTAGTGTTTTATGATATATGCCCTTTATCATACAGTTTATAACAGCATTCATACCTTAACTGTAGTGTATGTTAAATTGTATAAAAAGTATTTATACACTGACAATTGCTGTTTTGGCTCCATACTACAGTGTTTTTAAAACCTGGTCCTGGAAGCACCTTTACCCTGCATGTTTTAGAGCTTTCCCTGATCCCAGCAGACTTGATTCAACTAATCAGCTCATAAGACTTGAATGAGGTATGTCAAAGTGTGCAAGGCAAGCATGCCTCTAGGACCAGTAGATTTAAATAAACTGATTTACCATGCAGTACATAACATTTACTTTATCAAAAGACAGATTTCTGTTTACTGGAAAACACTATCAAAATGCTGATTCACTTGGTTTTGAGAGCTTTTTTTTAGCTTGTGTCTTCTCTTCAGTTGGTCAAATATTTGCAATCTGTGCTCAGTTTGGGTTGTTGACTTGGTCAAATGTTAATTATTTTGGATCCTTAGTGGCTTTAGCAAGTTTCCTTTTGCTAACCTCAAGGCACCCTTGCAATTAAAAAAAAAGTTAATTCTGATGACTTTGAATGGTTTATTCTGATTCTCCAGCATCACAATGGCCTTCTTTACAGGTATTTTAATTTGCTCTATCTGCTCTATATAGGTTACTTTGTATATAGTCCACCTTGGCTTTGGCCCGATGTTTTTCTTCACAGATACGGATACAACCTGCCACCTGAGAGGCTCTGGGAGACAGGAGAGAGATGGCTGGTGGTGGAGTACTGCAAACTGGGCTGATGTCCACCATAGAGTTTGAATTGTCCAGTTTATCCTCATTCACCTAGTGTATAACAACAAATAATTACAGCAGAAGAATTATATACAATAACCTGGAGCATTATAGTTACATGTAACCACCATTAATTTAAGAATTTTACCTTTTCTTCACTCTCAGCAGAGACCAGGGGAGGAGAGGTGGCTGGTGACACTGGAGATATGAGTGAATGATGTGGACTGATGGGAGCTGAACTAGAGAAAGGAACATCTTCAGATGTGGCAAGGCTCGTATCACGGATGGGAGAAACCAAGGAACAGTTTTTGAGCAGAGGTCGAGGGCTCAGTCTCTTCAGAATAGCACCCGAGAGAGGCGAGAGGCTGGTAACTTCTTTATAGCCTGCTAGAATGTCCTGAAGATAAGGATTTAGAAATGTATGTACAGTCTGTCAAAGAAATTCTGCTAACAACCATACAGAAAACAGTATTACATAACAGAGTTAAGACAACGTATGGACAATAATATGAGCAAATTTATTGGGACACCTGTTCATTCATTGTTTCTTCTTAAATTATGTATATATAAATAAGTGCATCCTGCTTTTGTTGGAGTAAGTGTCTCTACCGTCCAGATAAGGCTTTCTACTAAATTTTGAAACACTGCTGTGAGTGCATTCAATTGCATTCAAAGTGTTAGTGAGATCAAGATGTTGGCTGTTCAGCAACCTACCTCATCCTCAACTCCCCAACATAACCTCTGTGGACAACACAGATCCACTGCAGGCTTTAGAGGGACCCATCTAGCCCATACCTGGCATTAAGTGCCAATAGTTTCATGCTAGTTACTTCTCTAAATAAAATAGCTGAGTTCATTCATTAGAAAGGGGGTGTGCAAACATTTGGACATTTAGTGTACCTTTCTCTTCTGTGACCAAATGGATAAAATCATCTTACATGTTACTATATTACAGCTGTGAATGTGTTATATTTTGCTGAATGGTTCAGTTGGCCTCCAGTGCACTGTAAAAAAATAAAACTGTGGAGAAACCTTTAAAGGTGCTTCAAGAAAGCTTCAAGAACCTCCCAGAACCTAATCTTTTTTTTACTGAGGTTGCAAATCCACACTAACTACGTTTCAGCTAACATTAGCTACTGAGCTAACCATTTTGCACTTACCTCCCCTCTTTCAAGCCAGTCAGGGCTGTATTTGAGTTTGCCCTTTGGGGAGTTTTTCAAAGCCTCCAGTGTTTCCCATCTTAAACTTTCTTTGGCCATTTCTGTGTGACATTAAATATTTAATAATATCCAGGTGGATAAACACACCAGTGTGTGTGGACTTTTAGGCTCAACAAGCTCACTTCCGCTTCCTTTGACCTACAAATTAAAAGTCAGATTGCCTCCCATACCTTACAGTCCTGCTACATAATCTGTATGTCACCAGCTAGAAAATGCTCATTGGTATATTATTTCTGAATAAAATGACGATAGAAGACGTGGGAATGTAGTGGAGAGCAGCAGGAAGAGGCTGTATTATATCGCTCGCTCGCTCGCTCGCAGCTCAAGTACAGGGAGTGCAATGGCAGGGGCAGAAATACCATGGAGGGTATGTGTCTGATGGTTTGTATTTGTATTAAATTGAAACAAAGGCATTCGTGTATACTTTTATGTCGATTATCTTGTGATTATCTGTTCCCACGTGTTTGTCCTCCACAGTGGGCTTTGAGCTAAAGTGTGTAAGCAGGGTTTCTGCTGGACAGGTAGATCAGTCCACTGACCCCCAAGTATCACGTCATTGTTACTAGTAGAATTGATTATGCTTCCTATACTGTAATGATCAAGTGTTCCTTTTTGAGTGCTCTTCTGTCTTTTATGTCCACAGTGCAGGTTAGAAAAAGTAAGTGAACCTTAATGTAATAACCCAGAGATCCCCCTTAAGCAGTGGTCACCTTTGTCATACCTGCAAATAATATCTACTTGCTGAGGAATTTTGGATCAGTCCTGCCTGCAAGTTTGTTTCGGATGTGTTTTAATTTATCAGTGTTTCTGAGATGCCTTGAGCTCACAGCTCGAATCACATCACATTGCACATGCCGCTCAGGACTTGGCCTGTACTACTGTCAATTTACTCCTTGGTTCTTTCACACCTCTTTTGAGATTGTTCATTGTGGAGTGATCCTAACAGGATGCCCACCCCTAGGGAGAGTAACACCATTTGTAGACAGTATACCTAACATTTGATTTATGTACACCCATGTCTGCAATACTTTTGATGCGATCTGCATTACAATCTAAAAGTGGTTTGCATGGAGTCATGGTTCACACTTACCAGTTTTTGTCAGTAACTAGGCTTTGTGTACATACTTTTAATGAGCCACCTCTGAAACCCACACTTCCGTCTCTTTATTTGAGCAAACAGTGTTTGCCAGTCAAACTCTTGAAGTTATTAATGCAAAAGTTTACTTATTTACAATGTGCTTTATAAAAGACATGAATACTATGACTGTGCAAATGATTCAATTCTTTTGTGCCCCTAGGTGTGTGTAATCCTGTTTGTAAAGACATTAATCCTGTAGGCTTCTTCTGCTAATCCTGTAGGCAGGTTTTCCTTCTAAATCTATTAATGTTTTTAACCTCAGCCACCACGATTGTGTGATGTCTACCAGATTGAATTCAGCCACTGCAAGAGTTTAAAAAACCAATTCCATCACTACTACACTTATGGAACATCACCTTTGTGCCAGCAGTGGAAAGACGATTATCAAGCATGTAAGGAGTGGGAGAAAACCAAGGGCACACATGCCAAGGTCAGTCTCTCCTGGGGAGCATTTCACGATTCCTGAAGCGCAATTATGTTACTGTGTCTGGTCCTATAGGGGATTTCACTGCTCACACACATCTAAGCTAAGTTGCATCTGGTTCTTTGCATCAGGGAAATCAGAAAGTTCTATGTAGTACTAGAACTGATAGGTGTTGTTGGATTGATGTAATTTTGGGTATACATCCTTCATCATAAATTACTTGTTTCTTTTTCTATATAATTTTCTCTGCTGCTTATCCTTTCCATATCTGCACAGGAATGTCTCCAGAAGAGTGAGAGGAGTAGAGTGTCTGAGCAGAAGAGTTTTACTCCAGTTTGGGAGATGAGAGAAAACCCACCAGCTGACTGGCACATGCCTCTTAATCAGAACAAAGCACAGGACTCTTAAGGGCATATACATTGTCACTGTCATGCAAAATCGTTCCATACTTAAATTGGTACCTTTACACAATATGGAAGCACTTGTGCAGGGAAGCAATGTTTTTTGCTCAACAGCAATAATATACACAAAGCATTGTCTTTCCACCATATTCTTTCAACTTGCTAAGATTTCATCCTCCAACAGCTTGTGTTTTGATGTCCAGTATGCCTTCTGGACTGTTTCCATGAATGTGTATCAGCACTCTTATTCTGGGAAGTTTAGAAATCTAAAGACCTGTATGAATGCAACCATGCATGTGCTAACAGGTGGAGGGAGGAACACAGATCAGTTGTTTTCATTTTTGCCAAGCTGTTTCAGTGCCACTGGGTAGTCCATGGTGCTGTTAAACTCAAACTCTTTAGGTTTTGCATGTGTGTATGTGTTTTTACAATCATCTTTAAAGGTGATTGGTCTTTTATGCCTTTCATATCTTGATGTAAAGACCTCACTGGACTATACTTACAAATAAAATGCAATTATAGCTTTTCTTGTGTACCAGTTTTTCTAAGTACATTGAATGTGTGTTTCTATTGTGTAAAGAAATCATACTGTAAATGTAAACAGTAATGTATTCTATGTATTTGTTGTCATAGATAAAAGAATGCCAGTTACTCTTTAAACATGTTTTTTATTTACAAAAATATGCAGCAAAACATTTCAGTTCACTGTTGCATTGTGTATTATTACAATGGGCAACATTTTTCATCACATCAATGATAGTGGTCTGGAAAACAATACAATGATGCAGCCATATCCATGATTTACAGTAATTATTGTCACACTGGCCTGAGAAGATCCACCTTTAAATAGCCTCTTCTATGCATCAGTACTACTGCTCCATGACAGGATCAGGTTTCAAGACCAGAATATGCACTGTGGAATCTGCAAAATGAAAGTTCAGTTCTATCACACATTTCTCATTTGAGATGGCAACAGTGTATGGCCTCTGTCACTGTGTGTACACTCGTGTAATGTCATTGTATTTTCCATCGGGAGCCTCATAGTTTTTAATGGGTGGTGTATAGCATGGACCCTGGTGCTGGAAGGGGAAGAGGCTCAAGTCAGGGCTAATTGCTGCATTGTAGAGCTCTTCTGATTCTAGTTTTAACTCCTCTAAAGCCTGTGTTTGTGCCTTTAGGGCTTCATCAATGGCTACCATCTCAGCCTGGTGCTGGGATTGTTTATATCTGGACCATTCTTTAAGCAATAGTGCCCTTCGTTCACGCTCTTCAAAGGACAGGTCGGGAACACTGCGGACTCTGCAGAGATAACATTAAAAATGACATTGCAATTCTCGTAGAATACAATGTTATATCTATTAACATTAATAATACAATAAAAATATTTCACCATTTATATTACCTGGTCTCATCAAAGTACTTGGCTGGAATTTGGAAGTCTTCAATAGGAATGAGCTCAGAGGGGACTTTCTCAAGCTTCTTCAACTTTTTCTTCAGTCTCTCTTTAGCTAGAATGTCACGGCGAGGGTCAACCTTCTTCTTTTTCTTTGGCTCTGCTCTAGTTGAGACAAAGAGAAGCTGGAGTTACAAACAGTTGGATTCAGCATCCATGTAAAAAATAGTGATATATAACTGACCTTAGGGGCACTGTGGTCTTCAATGAGAGCACTGATGCAAACCAGTGACTTTGTCTGACAGAGTTAAAAGACCTACAGCTGGAACAGAAATGGAAAAAGATAACTATCCAACGAACATTATCCGCATCAGAGGTGAGTAATCCAGTTCCAGAAAGTAATTACTGTTGTCCAATGAAAACTACATATCCATCTTTGTCCATTTTTTAACTTTCTTCATGGTTTGAACCCTGTAGCTCTTCTGTATTCTGAGTAAATAATTTTGGATGAATAGACCAATAAAATGCTCTAATTACTGTTAATTACTCTTATTTTACATTAACGTTCATTCAAATGTAATAATGTTTTTGCCTTCTTTAAAGTTGCTGATTTGGAGATGTTTTTCATTGGAGAGCAACAATATATTTTTTATTACTGCTTTTTGGACCTGCATTACCCACCTATCACCAACATGCTAACCATCACAAATTACATCAATGGATGTGCGCTACCTATACCACATTAGTTGCCAAAGAGCTCCCTACTGCCTGGCTCTGTCTGAAACTGAAAACAGCAAGCTGGCTTGATGCCTTGCTGCCCAAGGTGTCTCACAGAGCAGTTTAATGGTGAATGTCTCTATAATCAAATCACATAGGCAACGATACATCCTGGGGAGGGGTGTACATTATTTTGGTTATACCTTGCTCTGCATCTTTGCTTTCTGAAGGAGGCTGTGATGTCATACCACTGTGATCTCCTCAGTGACATTACAGGAAGCATTCTTTCTGAAGCAGGCTGTGATGTCATACCCATGTGACCTTACCAACGACCTTACATATCTATATAAACAGTTTTCGCCTCATTGCGGAGGCATCCCCTTGAGAGAATATCCTTTTTGAGTTTTGTTTATTGAGTGTTGACTACCACATAGGTTAACAGAAGAGCTTATTGATATATTCGTATTTTCTCAAGCTGAGAAGCAGCTTTTACATCTGATAGTATTTGTACAAGGTAAGAACCATTTATTTGTGTGATTGCATTACCCCACAGGTAGGGCAAAAGTTTGTGTACTCCACACGTTCTTGTCAAAGATATAATGCAGATCATACATATGATGATCCGCTGTGGCGACCCCTAAAGGGAGCAGCCGAAAGAAGAAGTCTCGGATACTGTGCACATCCTTCTTTGAGGATCATCCAGCTGCAGACTACTACTGACTACAGACTACAAACTACTGGATGCCTCAATAACCACCAACCCACCCTAATCTACCCCAACCTCAACCTATCCTAACCCAACCCAATCCACTGCAATTTACCTCAACCCAATCCAATCCAACCCACCCCATCCCATTCCATCCCATCCCCATTAATCCAACCCACCCCAATCTCAACCTACTCTAACTCAATCCACCACAATTTACCCCAAACCAATGCAACCCACCCCATCCCACCAAACTCACCTAACCTCAATTTACCCCAACCCACCCCAATTTACCCCAACCCACCCCAATTTACCCCAAATTTACCCCAATCTCGATCTCAACCTACCCTAACCCAACCCACCCACCCCAATTTACCCCAACCCAACACAACCCACCCCAATGGTTTAACAATTAAGGGCATTAAATTAGATGTATCTTCACCCACACGTTAGCTCTAGAGTTAGCCAACAAGCTAACTATCTAAACTCTCAATAAATAAATCTCTTACCCCACCGCCAGAGCTGGTGTTGATATCAACTGGACTGCACTGTGGAATAAAAGAGCCGACATGTTTCAGACTCTCTGTGTTACAAAGAGTCCGGAGATCAGAAAGAGAAGAGTCTGAATCACAGGAGACAGTTCAGCAGTCTCAGAGCTCAGAGTAAACGAGGAGCAGCACTTTCCACACCCACACACACACACACAATCATCATCATCATTCTCCTTTACTCTTATTTTACTACATATATTCTGTATTTAGCTGAACATTCCTCAACTAATTCATATTATCTGTGCTTTTATTTTGTAATGAAATACGTGTCGAATGTGTTGGTGAAGAACACGACCTTCAGTAGGTGAAAGGTTACTGCTTCTCCTGGAGTACTGAGACACTGACCTGCCTGCCTGCTCCTCATAAGAAACACACAGCTATGTCACTCTTAAGAGGTAAAATACTCCACCTTTACCGAGCTGAATAATGAACCTGTGTTTGGTGTGTGTTCTGACATTAACAGCAGTGTTCTCTTTCTCAGGTTTGTTTCTGCACATTGTTTATGTTTTTGGGAGCTTATAATGGGACTGTATGTTAGATATACATTTGTCTACTTAAGATTATTTTAGGGTGACCAAGCATTTAGTTTCAGTTCTGACTTGTATTTTGCTACTTTGTCTTGTTGGGAGCATACAGGAGGTGCTTTCTTGAGCAAAGAGGGAAAGTAGAGGAAAGGTGACTGATCAGAAAAGTTACCACTCCTTTCCCTTCTGTACCTCATTCGGCAGTGTAGGAGACCCCAGACTTCAGTATCTCTGCATTATCACCACATATCATCCCATGATCCCCAATTAATATCATGTTCCCCCATCCTTCTTGTTTAGGTGTATTCATCGTTTCAGCTAAGAGGACACCTTTTGGCACATATGGTGGCGTTCTCAAAGACCACACTGCTACAGACTTGGCTGAGCATGCTGCCAAAGCTGCACTTGCTGCTGGCAAAGTGGCTCCAGAGCTAGTCAATAGTGTCATTGTAGGTAATGTCATGCAGGTGAGTGACCATCGTAACTGTCTGCTTTGAAAAGCTGAGAACCCAGTCATAATTATTCTCTTCATTCATAATCCAGTGAGACCATCACGTCTGATCCTTTGCATTCCTTCAGTTCAAGTGAAGCAAACCTTAAAATGTGTTGATCCCACGGCATGCAGCTGTACACATCTGTGGTTACATTTTTATTCTCTCTCCTCTAGAGCTCTGCAGACGCTGCCTATATTGCACGTCACGTGGGCCTGAGGTGTGGGGTGCCGATACCAGTGCCTGCGCTGACAGTAAATCGCCTCTGTGGATCAGGCTTCCAGTCCATCGTCACTGGAGCTCAGGTAAGAGTACACCTGAAATTATCAAATCATCACACCCTAAGCAGATTTCATTTGCTGATATCTGTTTGTTGTTCTGTTATGAAAATAATAACAATACACTCACAGATAGCAGATCCAATTTGTGTTCAAACAGTTTTTGAAAATGATATTGAAAAAAGACATGAAGGGATTTTCAGTTTTGTTCAGTAACAGCAATACAAACAAATGCAGGTGAAAAGTAATAAGAGAAGTAATATTAGAAAAAGAAAGACGTTTCATTAAAAGCTAACTTAAACAGGTTTTAAATCTTTCTTTAAAAAGTGTGTTAATCTTTTACTGCCCAATTAAAGGTGAGTTTGAGTTCTACAGTTTAGCAGCGTAAAACCACATACATACATAAATCCAGTATCTTTAGATTTATGATCATGTTTGCACACAGACCGAACAATAATTACATAGATGCTAAGCAAGAGGAAGGTTTAAATGCAGGTGAAAGAATTCTCTTTTGTAAGTTAAGATTTGTGCCACCACATTTGTACCAGCTATAGATGATTTTTTTTATCTGGAAGCCTGGAAGAAAAAAGCACCACAATAATCAATTTTACTTATAAATAAATATGTGGACAAGTTAAACTTGTTAAACTCTTGTTAGTTGGTTATTCAAATCATTAAAAAGCTACTTGAATGACTGTATTTAAATAAGGGAGTTTCAAACTTCAGATTTGGATAGATTTTCTCTGAATTTTAATACTAGGAGTCAGTGTTGAGGAGTTTTTTAAATATAGCTACAGAATATTTTGAGACATTTACTGACAAATTTCTGACACATAACCAGTTAAAAATAACATTAGCAGTCTATTTTTAGGGCTCCACAATTACATAATAGCATATCATCTGAATAGCTGATGCAAAATTTTGTATAGCAGCACTAAAATTAGAAACGTCTACCTTATAGTTCCACTCATTGGCCACTTTGACGATGTTCATAACATGAACCACTGCTGTCTCAGTATGATGGTTAGAATGAAAATCTTGTTCAATAGCAGGATTTGTTTTCAAGTAACATTTTCAAATGAGTTTTTTTTTTTTTTTTTTTTTTTTTTTTTATGAAATACATTAAATGGGCCTTTATTTAAATAAAGTGTTCAGCAGGAATTTTAAGAACTTCTGGAATGTTTAACTGGAATCGTTTTAAATGAACTTCACTTTAAGCAAGAAAGGTTGGTGTTAATCAACTGACTCATGAGACTTTGGGATAAACTTTGTGTTTAATCATAGTAGAGACTGCATGAATCTTTTCAGTACACTGTTGTAGGTGGAGATATGCTCTTTTAGAATATCATGGCATGTTCAGTTTTCTTCGGTATGTTTCCTCCATAAGCACTTGGATGTGTCAATATCAGTCATATTCTTCATCCAGATTTCAGATTTCAAACTTAATTGATGATTGATCATGCACTGCTGTATCTGGTACATTATTATTATGGTACTGTTTAGTAGGATGTGCTAAAGGTGCCTCTGTATGTATGTTTTATAGGAGATCTGCCTTAAAGAGTCAGAGATTGTACTTTGTGGAGGGTCAGAGAGTATGAGCCAATCCCCATATGTTGTACGCAACATTCGATTTGGCACCAAGTTTGGAGTTGACTTGAAGGTATGGTTACTGTTGACTGAAGAAAGGAAGAGGATTGATTTTGCTGTCATAACTCAAACTGTAAACTGTCTTGACCTTTTTCTATTATCTAATTTTTAAGCAATATTGGATTATTTTTATTAATACATTTTTATGAGTAATGTTTTACACAATATAAAGGGCAGCTATCGTTTTCATATAGAAACCTGGAAAAGTCTCTGTTTAATTTCCGATATGTCCGCAACAGTATAAAAATCAATGATCAATGAGCTTTATAAGAATTTTAAACAATGACTTCTTGCATGTCTTTGTATATATTACTGTGTATGCATTAGCTTGAAGACACTCTGTGGGCAGGACTCACTGACCTACACATAAAGACCCCAATGGGCATCACAGCAGAAAACCTGGCTGAAAAGTATGAAATCACACGAGAGGACTGTGACCAGTATGCCCACCAGACACAGCAAAGGTGGAAAGCAGGTCTGTTTACATTATCTTAATATCGGAGCGTTAATGTCCTCCTTAATGTTCAGTGATTTTAAAATAAACCTATTTCCTCCTGCAGCTCATGAGGCCGGGTACTACAATGCTGAAATTGAGCCTATTGAAGTCAAGGGCAAAAAAGGCAAGGTGGCTATGACACATGATGAACACCCTCGCCCACAAACTACACTGGAGCAGATGGCCAAGCTTCCACCTGTCTTCAAAAAAGAGGGCACAGTCACCGCAGCTAATGCTTCAGTGGGTATCACAACATATCAGACACGTTTCACAACTTATTAGACCTCATAAGTACACATAACAGAGCGGGAAAGATTGTTTCTTCAAGTGACATGTTTCAAGACTCGCGTGCTTAAGCCTAGTCTTGTTAAGTGACTGAAAATCATTGCTTTTTGGCATAATGTGTTTTTACATTTACAGTACCGTTTGTTCTTAATTGTAAGTGACCTCTATATTAGTGGTCATGCACACTGTGCTTCTGCATGTTCCTCCCAAAGTTTCTTCCTGTAGCTCTGAGAGAGTTTTTGGCTTTAGTATGATTTTTTTTTTTTTTTTTCACATTTCGTTTTATTTTTATATCAGCTACAAAAAAAATCATCAGCAAGAGGAGCAATATTATATGTTTTTTTGCAGACGGGATTCACTTAGACAAACTGAAAAACACTACTTAAAATGAATGTAAAGTATTCATCATTCTCCAGCCTTTCACAGTGCTTCACTGTGTATCCTTTACATTTTTATAGTCAGCATGCTGTTTGTCATATAGGCTTTGTGTTCTGCTATGAACAAGATAAGCTATTCTGCCACCATCCTGTTTCTCATTTGTTTGACCCAGATCCTTGACAGTAGAGGTCTGATTGGTCAGCTTGATTTTAACATATCTGAACAACACCAAAAATCAACCAGGCTCCGACTGTGTGGAAGACACCATTAACATATGACCCTTCAAAGGGTCATTTTACATACTTATCACACAACTACCTAAACACACCTTATCTGCAAATGAAAAAGGGAAAAGACACTGTTTTTGAGGAAAATTGAATGACCAATAATCATTTTGTTGAATTACCAGTCGAAAATTATGTCTTTTAATTCACATTCGTGGGGAATTGAGAATCTGAACATCTAAGACTCAAGAGAAATTAGAAAAATCTGCTTGCAGGTTTCTGCAGAGCAAATTGAAAGCAAGCTGAAATATCTGCATATAAAATACATATCACACGTGTGTTGAGTTGTTTAGGCTTTCTGGGTAATCTTCTGTTAAATTCTGCTTTTTCTTTACTGTTGAGAAATTGATAACTTGATGGCCTTTTTGTCTGTACTTGAAATAATTTATTGGGTTATGCCTGACTGTATAGCACTATATTTGCAAGCTTGTGACAATGCCCCCCCTTTAACTACTCTCTCCCTTAGGGTGTGTCAGATGGTGCTGGAGCTGTGGTTATAGCCAGTGAAGATGCTGTTAAGGAGCACAAGCTCACCCCATTGGCTAGAATTGTTGCCTATCACATCTCCGGCTGTGATCCCAGCATAATGGGCATTGGTGAGTTATGCATCAAGCTGTCCATTCAGTTACAAATGAAATTGTTTTGTTTTTCTTGTTGAACAAATTTCATGTCTCCACCACAGGTCCTGTGCCTGCTATAACAACAGCTCTGAAGAAGGCAGGTCTCACACTGAAAGACATGGACCTTGTAGAGGTGTGTGCATCACTTGACATGATCGCTCATGTGATTATGGTTTGCTTTGGCTCCTTTTCAAGCATGAAACATATTCTAGATGTTTAACCCATGCCTTAATTTTGTTTTCAGGTGAATGAAGCATTTGCTCCTCAGTATTTAGCAGTTGCTAAAGCTTTGGGACTGGACCCAACAAAGAGTAATGTTAATGGAGGGGCCATTGCACTTGGACATCCACTAGGGGCCTCTGGAGCCAGAATTGTTGGGCACTTGGTTCATGAGCTCCGGTAATGACACACTTGATGTATAACAGATGTGGTGTGCTGTAGTTGGGTGCTTTTAAATAATGTATTGCATTAAAATGTCTTGTCGTCTTTGTTTCTAGACGTCGTGGGGGCAAGTATGCTGTAGGCTCTGCCTGTATTGGTGGCGGACAAGGCATTGCAATAATCCTGGAAAACACACAATGAGCAGCAACTGGAATGCGTACGTTTAAACAGACCAGTCTACATTCTTCAGAAACTTACCAAGATCATCCTGCCAAGTTCTTGTCAGTTCATTATAATCATATACATACACATACATAGGAAAAAGTAACAAAACAGTTGCTCTTTAATAAAATGTCTCAGGGGTCTCTATGTGCACATGTTTTGAAGCTGCAGTCAGGCATGGATAAATGCATGTGTTCGTAAAGAATTTGTCTCTATTAGATGTAATCAACTTCCAGTACATGAATAGCATCTTTGCTGTTTATGTTTTTGGAGCAGAACATTGTGCAGATGTTTATGGTTTAAAACATTTTGCCAATTATCTGACTGTGGCTTTAAAATGGTCCAGCATCTTCATGAGACAGAAAACTGTAAACTGTTTTGTAGCCTGTACAATGGCTCCTTTTACTGTAAATGTGTAGCTGGTTGTGAAAAGGGGGAATTGTAGGTTTATATCATTCATTGGTTTTTCAAAAAACAGTATGATTCATTGACATTGAACCCCACTGACTTGCTTAGTGTCCCAAAAACATATTTGGGTTTAGATCATCAAAACTGCGAGAGAATGTTCTGCTTGATGCCTGTTATATCATTTTTGACAGAAAGCTTGTTTACTTGTGCCTAAAGTTATGTGAAATTTGCCTTTGAAGTTAAAGGATTGGCTTATGAAGTGTAAAAACAAAATTAACCTAATGTGTTTTTTAGATTTCTGTAATAAATTATGATATGAAGCTTATACATTACATCCACAGCTTGTGCCACTCCATAATCCTCAGGATGTGACCTATTCAAACCAAAAGGGTTATAGGTGCAGATGTAAAAAGCTTGCAATAGACTGTTTTTTAATTTCTGGACATACCATATTAGGGAAATTCTGCCATATACTTTCAAAATTTGTTTTCATTACATTAATTTAAAGCCTTTCTTGAAACACAAAGTGAACTAATAATTTTAGAAACTGGTTTTCTGTAATATATGTAATCCAAACCAAGACAATAAAATAGTCAAAAATAGCCAAACCAAGCCTTCAAATGCCACTTCCCATTTAATAAATAATTCCCATTTAATATCTGCTTATTATAACAATGGACTTGTTCACCATATTCAAATTTCCTAAGATGCACTAGTTATATGAATTTGCCAGCTGTCCTTTACATGAAGTTAATGTCCTCATGAATGGGTCAATAGAAATGTTCCAAAACAAATTGTGTGACAGTGTGTTTGTTTATCAGGCAGTGAGTAAAAAGGATTTAATCACATTTCTGTGTAAAGCAGCATACTCAGATTTTTTAGGTAAGAGAAACAACCAATCAAGAAATCTGATAAATAAAGCTGGTTCAGTAATCAGACTTTTCAACACAGGGAATGAGCAAGCAATAATAACTGAGGCAAACCAGCAGAAACCTTCCTCTCGTCTAATTCACAATTTGTGAGGTTATTGACACATTGAAGAGTAGAAATCTATTTATTGACTGACTCATGTAAACATTTAAAGTTTTCCCACTATTTGATTACTTAAGAGCAAGTAAATGTGTTGATCAGATTATTGACAAAATCTTTTTTTTTTTTTTAAGTTATCAGATAATTGAGTGCATATAAATGCACTTACCGACAATTTATTAATAATACATCATGTAGCCTTATTATATTATATTATTACTAAAGTAAAGTGCCTGACTTTCTTCATTTGCCTGATAACAGAAAAGTGCTCAACAATTTGTAAAATTATCACTCCATTATGATACATGTACTGTAATGTTTTGACTGGGTTTTGTGAAACTGTTCTTGGAGGTGGAGTTGCTAATAAGTGCTAATAAAATTCATTTGTGAGATCTGTAAACGTTTGAAGAGTTTCTGAATGCGCAGATGCATGTTTAACCTTTCCACATAAAAGAACCCACCATTTTCTCTGAAATAAGTAAAAGTAACAGCAGATGATCAATGTTTATTCCATTCCACAAAAAAATTGATATTGAATCCAACAGGATATTTTATCCATGGCAAAGGAGGTGGTGCAAAAAAGCCACTGGGGTTGCTCTTTAATATATAGTATATATTCGTTTTTGTCAACCTTGGTTCTGGATGCACCGGTACCCTGCATATTTTAGTGCTCTTCCTGCTCCCAAAATGTCTGCTTGGAGAGATTCTTAAAGCCTTAGCTTTTCATTTCTCCTGTTTTCTTCCTGATATTCTAGGGCAACTCTCTTCTTTGCTTTCTTTGGTCCATGGGTAGTGTGGTGCACACAGTGATACAAACAGGAGAGTGACTGCTTTAAATAGGCTAAATAACTGATTATAAAACAAGACATGTCTGACACTTAAATCAAACAGCTTAAAATACAATACAGTAATCTTTTTTACAATTTCTGTTGTCATTGGTGTGCATATATACCTGAGACAACTGGTCCCCTTAGAGCTATAATATTCAATCTGACATTTTTATCAAAATTATGTTTACATATTCTTATTCTGTAATACATTGTATGCATTTTAGACTCTTTATCTAGAAAAAAAGGGTTGATATATGTGAGTCATGACAAAGACTTTAATCCTCAATATCTCAAAACTGCTTCCAATGCAGATAAAATCATTTAGCTCAAAGGGACAAACTGATTTTAATTGAACAGGTTTCAAATCAAGAAGCTCTGTTTCAAAGAGCAGTAGGGGTATAAACAAATTTCTCCATGCCTGTGAGTTTAACAAGTACTTTAACGCAGTGTTTCTCAACCCTGGTCCTGGAGGCACCCCTACCCTATAGATACACACCTGATTCAACTAATCAGCTCATTAACAAACCCTTCGGAGTTGCAGGAGGGGTGGGTGTTAAAACTAAAACGTGTAGGACAGGGCTGCCTCCACGTCCAGGGTTTAGAAACACTTGTCTGAAGTGTGTGAGTGAGTGTGCGAATCGGTAGGTGGCAGTGTGACTCCTCCTCGTGGCACATCATCCTTTGAAAACTACAGCCGAAGAAGCGGGGTCGTAACACGTCACGACTATATATAGGGGAAATGCCCGGATGTCGGCCTTTTTCCTAACTAAAGGTAATTGCGGCGTCCATGTTGACGCTCTCTGACTGTAATCTAAAATCATCTGCTCCAGCGTGGCTGCGTTTTAGTTTTCTTCGTTACGTGACTGTGTCGTAGCTTTAATAACACCTGAAAATGTGGAGATGTTGTGTCTTTAGTGTGGTTTTGTTGCTCCGAGTGTCCTCTGAATGCGGGCCGCGGTGTATGGGTCCTCCCGCAACACGTTATCATGTCAGCGCTTTAACTGTAATGTGCTGCTTCTCGAGCTCCTGGACGGTTGAGAGGCTGTGTTTGGAGACGTTGAATGTCGGCAGCGTGGCTGCGTTAAGGCACGTTTGAGCCTGATCGAGCGGAGCTGACTTTTCTTAAGATTAACTGCGTTTGTTTGCGCATATTTGACTTCGTGTCGAGAAAGAAGCAGTGCTGCTTAAAGAAGACCAGTGCTGTCACTGATTTAGAGCTGCAGGGAAACCAGTGGGGTTTCTGTTGTAGTTGTGTGCTAAACTGAGTGCTGTAGCAGGTAAATGACTGACTCTGCCTGTAGAAACAGTAAGACTGTTGGTGTGTCATACTGTTGAACTCGTACAGCTCCTTCTGGCTCTGCACTGTTTATTTTAGGGCGCATGGTTTCACTGTGAAAGGTGTGTAGAGACGGGCTTTCTGTTCCAGTGGCTGGAGTTGGTCACTTGGTCTTCACTCCAGGGTTGGCATGTTGAGGGTCTCTAGTTTTTGCCCTGCTATATTTGGAGCTGACTCTTGACTGATCTTCACCTTTTTTCAGATGGCTGAGGGGGATAAGAAGAAGAAGAAGGTTGCCCGTAAAGGGCACAGCAGCCGTAACCCTGTCTTGGCCAGGGGTATCGGTCGCTTCTCTCGCTCTGTCATGTCTGCCCGGCGTGCCATGTACAAGAGAAAGACCAAGGCACCTGAAACTAAGGTAAGTGTCATCACAAGTAATAGACCTGGCCGTCAGTCCTCTTACAGCCATTTTAATGAAATGGCGTCTCATTTAATGCATTGTGGGAAAGGTGATCATTTTACTGAAGTATTGAGAATGTGATCAATATGGCTCAATGCTTGTGCATCTTTTAGATTGAGAAGAAGCTGAAGGAGAAGACCCCTACCACAAAGGTCAAGACTGTTGGTGGAGACAAGAATGGAGGCACCCGTGTTGTCAGACTGCGCAAGATGGTAAGATTTGGATGTTGATTTTGTATTGTGCTACAGGTGGTACTCCTTTTACTGAATGCTGTTATTTTTGTTCCCTTTCTCAACGTCCCTTTTCCAGCCCCGGTACTACCCTACGGAGGATCCTCCTCGTAAGCTGCGTAGTCACGGAATCAAGCCTTTCTGCAAGCACAGGAGGAGGCTGCGCTCTTCCATCTCCCCTGGAACTGTGCTCATCATGCTCACTGGACGTCACCGTGGCAAGGTACAAAATATGACGATGTAACTATTTTCCTTGTAGTCTAGTGTCATGTCCTTGGCTGGTCCACATCTGCCACTTTAGGTTTTTTCAATTCCTCCTTCTCCCATAACCAATCATTGGAGGAGATTCAGACACATTTCCAATTTACTCAAATTGATTCGCTAAGGGAATGAGGGGAACCTAGGCATTACTCCCAAGTGGTTGAAATTGGGGAACTGTTTGGACCAGCTGATGGGTGCCCTTGCGCTACTGTTCCTTATCAAGTGCACTATTGAACCATTTCATTGTTTCTAATTTACAATATTTTATCTAAAGTGTTATATTTTTTGTAGATTCATGAAGAAAATGAATATTTCTGCCTAAGAACCTGAATTTCACAATTTAGCTGGCATTCTAGTAAAATGACTTCAGCTTGAAGTGCAGTTACTGTAAGGCTGAAGTTTTTATTAATTTAGATCACTGGTGAAGTTTCCATAGTGTGCTACTTAATGTGATGGGGAAATGGCAAACTGATACTATTGCACTTGACAGCACATTCTTTTCTTTTTTTCTTTTTTTTTTTTTTTTTTTTTCTTTTTTTTTTTTTTTAAGAATACTGATATAACCCAATTTTTCACTCTTGTTCCTTTTCCTGTGGAAAAAAACATCGTTTGGCATGAGTTGTAGAAAAGGAGCACTGATTTTAATAGTTTTCTTTGCCTCTGCTAGTTCATATAAGATTGTGTGATCCTGGTTCAGACTTGTGTACTAAAGCATGTGCTTTCCTTATTCCAGCGTGTTGTGTTCCTCAAGCAGCTTGCCAGTGGTCTCCTCCTTGTCACTGGTAAGACATTAGGTTTTTTATTTTAATTGGTATTCTAGCCATTAAAAATTTGCCATATTGATTAATTTCAGATTAGTTTGGCAATGTCTGCAGCAGTATACTTGAGTTTAATAACTTGACTTATTGGTTGGTGGAATTAAGTTTTTTTTCTATGTAAAATAAGCCTAATTATTTTCTACAGGTCCCCTGGCAATCAACAGAGTTCCCCTGCGCAGAGCTCACCAGAAGTTCTGCATCGCCACATCCACCAAGGTGGACATTTCCACCGTCAAGCTCCCGAAGACACTTAATGATGCTTACTTCAAGAAGAAGAAGCTCAGGAAGCCCAAACACCAGGAGGGAGAGATCTTTGACACAGAAAAAGAGGTAAATGTGTGTTTTTGCATGTTTCCAGATGAGGTGTTCATTAGGTGGTCAGTAAGGTGAAGTTGGATCTCCTTATTTAGACTAGGTTCATGGTGTATATTCATTTCAGAGCCTTGATTCTTTTCAGATGCTCCAGGATTACATTAATGGTCAAGCTCTGAAGCATTTTAGTGCTTAATGTAGTTTTGGTCTTGTTTACTGTCAGTAGCTTGGTGTGACTGGATTAAAATCTTGTGAAATTCATCTGTTTGTTTGTAGAAGTACCAGCTGACTGAACAGAGGAAGGAGGACCAGAAAGCTGTGGATAAACAGCTGATACCCATCATTAGGAAAGTTCCTCACCTGAAAGGGTACCTGCGCTCCCAATTCTTCCTGTCAAATGGCGCATACCCCCACAAACTGATTTTCTAAAGAAATGCTAATAAACAGTTGTTCCAACCTATAAACTCAAACTGTGTTGCTGAAGGTTTGTTAACATGAATCCACAGATAAAATGATGGTTCATTAAGGGGTTTAAATTATGAAATAACCAAGATCTACGGAATTTAGCTTTAACCAATGGCGATTAGGTTTGGATTGCTTCTAGGATTACTACATTTGCAAGCGCTCTCGTGTCATTTTAGTGTTGTAGACAGTTAAACGCATACATCTTAACATTAAAATCAACATACAGGATCAGAATAAATGTTGAGTATGAATTGTGCTGTAAGTATGAACCATATAAACAAATGGGAAAGGAATCAGTATAGTGTTTGAGGTTAATGGTGTGTAGTCCTACATCAGAGGTCAGCGGCCCTGTTCCTGGACTGCCATCTTCCTGTTCAGTTCACATATTTCCCTGCTTTAACACCTGCTAAACCTGGGAGTTAACAGGCCAGTTGAATCAGCTGTGCTTGCGTGGGAGGAACAGTGTAGGATTGCAGTTGCCCACCCCTGTCATGCATGCATTCAGCACAAATATCTGGAGCGGATTTCTGTTTGTTGGATCTGGAATTACCCACATCCAAATACAGGCGATACACAGAATTCTGACTACAGTTTTGTGACGGTAGATGATGCTGTTGGGCAGTTTCACTGTGTTGCTTTCAGAGCTGAGTGATGTCTGTTTATTAATTAGATCAATATAAAGTGATTGTTTCAGTGCATGTAATAAAGATCAAGCAATGTCTACACCAGACGTTTTACCGGAAGAAACAAGCACATGCAAAATCGGTATTTAATGACTTTTATATACTACATAAGCATTGAGGAACTGTTTAAAATTTGAGCAAATGTTTAAAATATTTACACAAGCCTATTATATTTTTGCGTTAAATGCTGGAAAATTTGCTGGAACTATTTTCCCTTTATTGCCAAACTGCAACAACTACAAGCATACTGTGAGCTAAATGCATTCTCTTAAGACAGCTGCTATAAGAGGAAATAACCTCTACTAAAGCTGCAGAGCCAGTTGCACTGTTACTGTCGAGCCTGGAGTGATTTTTTTAAGCTGGTGTAATTCTTTCGGAGACCTGTTTTGGAGCAGAGGGTCTCCTGAACACCGAACCAAAGCTAGTGAACATTACAGTAACTGTGGAAAGCAGTTACTGTAATTTATTTATTAAATGTGGAGAACAGTGAACCTTAATGTTACCACAGACTATTATTTTTGAGGGGTTTTAAGTGTTCAGATAAGCTTTAGAAATTACATTCCCAAATTTAGGTTTTTAAATGTGGTCCACATACAGTTTTTTTCAGTAGGCATTACTGTCATATCTGTGCCAAAGGTGGACTTGAAAAGTTTTGGTGCATGTGGGCTAAATGTGCATTTTCAATATACAGGATGCCATAAAGCTGGGCAGTGATTCCCCACATCTGCATGCATTTTTTTAATTGTTTGTAATTACAGAAAACTAAAATATATCCATTTGACCATTTGTTAGAGTATTAATGAGTATTAATGAAAAGTCCTGTAACAAAAATAGGTCATATTGTGAGTGAGGAAAATGCCTCAAATGAGAGGAAACCCTATTTCATAATTAATATTTCATTATGTTACTAAAAACAGAAAAAAGAAAAACGATTACATATGAAATGTTTTTAGGCCATTTTTTAAAAAGAGTTTATCCTGCTATTTTTGGACTAACAGTCTCTATCTTCCAAAGAAGGGTTTGTACAAGGCTTGGGAGCACTACTGTGAGGATTTGAACTGAAGTGTGCACTCCATACAGACCCTTTTCCACCTTCCAGCAGGACAATGAGCCAAAATATACAGCCAGAGCTACAATGGAATGGATCAGATCAAAGCATATTCATGTATTAGAATAGTGCAATCAAAGGAAATACCAGCTATTAGAGCATAGCATGATCTTTTTCCTCACAAGAAATTGCATTTATATTTATATTTTACCTTATGCAAAAAAATATGTAAAATACATTTCTTCAGTTTCATGTGTTAATACCACCTCTCAATAAAGTTAAAACAAAGATCAAATGTCCATATGTTTAAGTACGTTAAAAAAAAAAGGTCAAAGGTGTTCATGGGGTGTCATAACTTTTTGACATGACTGAATATGGAGATAGAAATGTTTTCTAGATCAAGAGTCTAAAATGCATAAATGTAAAAACATGCATCACAAAATGTTGATGTAGGCAGCAGTTCCTTCTCCCAGCCACTAGGTGGCACCTATTGCTGAGCAGGTACTACTTTGCTGCTCAGGAAACATAGCCTCAGTGTGTCATATGTTTTGTTAAGAGGCTATGTCAAGCATCCAAGCAAAAATATTTGTTTAGCCATCCCCAAGCAGGTTGTGTTAGGGAACGTTCTATGGTTTATTTTATATAATTAGAGCAGATTATTTAGTTCTTTGGAGATATTTGGATTTGATATTTTACTTTGTGTTGGTTGCATCATGCTGGATGCATCTTTATCATTAATAAGCACATTGATTTATTTAATCTATAATGTGTTCCATTATTTTAATATGGCTGTTTTGGTTCATTTATTGTTACAAGTTTTCAGTATGTGATGTGTTTTGTTAAGGTTTCCCTGTGAGGTGTGGAGCAACTGTGTTCAATAAAGTGCTGTGCTTGTACTGCGATAAAAAAAAAAACCTTAATGGTGTCCAGGCTCCATCTTTAACTAAAAAAAAACCATAACGCAGAGAGGAAAGGGAGGCGCATGGTGATACCAACTGGGTTACATTAACAAGTCCACACCATAAGAATATGTAAAATTTTACATATTTACTCAATTTTGACAAAAATATCAGAGAAAACCTTAAAGTTCCAATAGAGCAATGTTTGAGCTTTGTGAAATTCTAGACATTGTCAAATTCTAATGATATTGGTTTTTCAAATGCTTGTTTTTGTTCTATAGTTTCAGCTTTAGTAGACTGTGTTATTTAAAAAGATGTTTCTGCTTTTAGTTCATGATCTGATGAGTTTGCCTCATCAAAAAGCCTCTTAATGTGTTGTTAATTTTCTTTTTTTACTGCTTTCCTAGTTTCCCATAATAGTGATGATGTTTCTGGAGAGCCATGTATTTCTAGAAAGGACACCCTCTCTTTTGAAGAAGGGAACAAATTTTAGGATGCTAAGTTGGAATATATAGAATTTAAAGGAATCTAGGTGCCACCTAAAGGTCAGTTTATGTTACTTATTTTCTTACCATATGACTGAGATATACTGAGCACACTAATTTGCTGGTTAGGACCATGTCTTTAGCTTAGGATGATTTAGAAGGAGACTGTAAGAGAGGGAGCAGAACCCACTGCTTTTTGGTAGGAAGCAAGTGCTCCCTCCAAGTAGTGAAGCCATGAATGATAGATGACAGGGCTAAAAAGTTAAAAGGTGCATTACCTCAGATGAAATCTTGGGGAAGCCCACACCTGTGTAGTTGTGAGGTCTTATCTTGTGAGCGAGGTTGAAAGATGTTCATGCTCATGGCAAGGTGACATAAATGAAATTAAATTCAATTTCTTAAATTGTGCAGGCATTTAACATTCCTTGGTCCACAGTGTCACACAAGAACAAGGAATACATCACAGAAAGTGTTTCCACCCACAGTGGACAGTGCAGCAGGTGGTAATGATTAAGTTATATTTAGCTAGAATTGTGCAAGTATACAGCAAGCAGCTATGGCAGAAATCATGTCCACATTCAAAGCAGCCCCACACGTTTATCCCACCGATCAGATGTAGTGTTCTTCAGTTTCTATGGGACATGGTGAAAATCATGGGATTTTTTTGGGACAAAAGCAGGACTTATCAGTTGTGCACTGAAATTGGTTGAATCCTTGTGCTAGTTTTTTTTTTTGACAGAGTGTATATATTGGATTTTCTTATTGAATAAAATGTCTACACCTACACCTTGTTATTGGCTATGAATTCATGACTATAATTAGGTCATTTATGTTGGTCAGATTGCTGTTTATTTTTGTCTGTGGAAGGTATATACCTGCTTTTAATTAGTAGCGATGGTGGAAACTTTGACTTGAACTAACTTCTTGGCCTGACTTATATTTGATAGCGCTTAAGTTAGGATTTTCCAACGCTTAATGGTAGCTTCCTTTTTCCATTCCTCAACCACACAATTTCCGATAAGTCTATATATCAGTTGTCTGGCCGTTGATTTGAGGTTATGCTGAAAAACCCTGAGGTATTTCTCATTATTCCATCCATTTTACACAATGTATCACTTCCAAAACAGCCCCAGAAAACATTGCTACAATAGTTATTGCATAACAGTTGGTACAGTACAGTGCTGTTGGGGTTGAATTGCTCACATTTACACCTCCAAAATTGTTGTCTCTTCTATTAGATGCAACTTTGAGCTTGAAGGTGTATATTTGGAGCTGCCAACTCTCTTGGTTGGCAGCCTCTCTTGTTAACAATAGCACTCATATTCCAGCAGCTCCCCCTGATCACGAACAGGTTAAAGACCTCAATCAAAGACATTTTAGAACTTTCAGCATCATTGGATTATCTATGTAATCTAATATTCCTTGCTATTAAAGACGTTGTAATTCCTTCCACCCCAGAAAAGTTCACATAAACATAAAAGCCCCACACTGCCATGACATTCATGTCCATGAAGAGTGTATGCAAACGTCTGACCACAACTGGTCATGAGCAGGTCCTGTTTAGGACAAAAAAAGAATCACAGTCCATCTTTAGATTTATACAGTTTTTAAAACATTACTGACAAATCAGTCAGTGATCATGCCAACACTCAAACCAAATCCAACAGAAAACAGTGAAGCCACATGTTTATTAGAGAGACACACTAGAGGTGTAATGTATAACAATAAGGCAAACATACTTATATTGACAGTAATATAACCAACCCTGAGTGTGTGTCTCCTTATTGGTGCCTCCAAATTCGAATCAAGGTCAAGGTCAAGGCTTTTTTATTGTCATTACATCTGAGTACAAGGTGCAACATGGAGCAGCAAAACAATCATGTACCAATGATTGTACATTTCTTTAGATCTTAATTCATGTATAGCATTTCCAGGTTTAATGCACCACATCAGTGTCCAGAACAAATCAATCCTTGCATCCACTCAGACAGCCAAACCATTTTGCTTTAATTAAAAAAATTCAAGTGACATAAAATGTTCCACCTGTGTATAGAAAACAAAAATAAATACATGTTTTTTCATCACCTTTCACAAACATTTTCTTAAAACAAAAAGAAGAACAAAAGGAGAAGCAGCCAAGAGAAGGCAGGTCCCAGAACAGGAATGATCAGCCTTTCTGTACAGTCAGTATTTAACGGTTAGCTGATGGTGAGGTTGTCTCAGCCGGACTTGAAGAGCAGAATTGCCACCTGGCCCAGATAGAAGTAGATGAAGTGCTTGGTCTCGTGGGTTACGTAGCTGCCGAAGTTCCTGCCCACGATGCAGTGCCAGGTGGGGTTGTACTTCTTATCAAACTCCTTGTGGGGGAACGAGAGAGTGCAAGCTTTTAGTTGAAACAGTAGTGGAATATCAGTGGAGCTTTTAAGTTCTCACTGACAATACAAAGCATTCTGGATCATGTCTATTTTCTGCTGGTTGCATTCCAAGCAGATTTGCATGGCTGGTAGACCAACGTCAGTTATATGGAAGGCTCACCTTTTTGATGTAGGCAGCAATGTCCTTTTCAATGTTGTACTTCTCCAGTGCCTGGGTGGCACATTCAACAGCATCCTGCTGCATCTCCTCAGACATGTCTGCATTTTTGATCACTGCCTTCCTGTCGGACATGGTTGCTCTGCAAATACAAGGAAATGGTGTTTAAAGATATAGAAAGGTGCATCTGCTGCGGAACCCTTCCGACTCCTCCTCATACAAATCTCTTAGGAGACATTTGGAGTATGCATTCCAATATACCTCAGGCCAAGAAACAGGACTTACTGCTTGCCTTTCACTCTCACACTACAGGGAATGAGAGAGAACTAGAGGAGCAACTCAGGAGCAACTGAAAAAGTCGAAAGTCTCACTTGCAGTGGATTTTCACACAAACGAGCAAATAGGAAAAATCCTCTGTATCAGTCATTTCATTGCCTGAGGAGTTTAACGCTGAATGATGGTCTTAGAGAAAAATCACAGCTTCGCCAGAAAGAGGCGGTTACATAACGTCAGCACATGGGTTATTGGAGAGCCTTTTCTTCCATCATTATTGCATAACAATCTCATCAGTCCACACTATTCGCGCTGTCGTTGCTATGGCCACCTTGTAGAGATTCTATTGCTGACCTACTCCCTCGAGTTTCAGAGACAGCACTGCTTGGCCAGCAGCTACACTGTTTAATAAACCGTTTCATCTGGACACTGTAGGTCATTTTCTTTATCTATATCATTAGGCTTAACTAAGTAATCAGCTGAAATGTGGAATGCAGCCAATCAAATCCACACTTGAGTGAAATGTATTAGTCAGGTGTGTTTATCGTTATTAGACCCTAATGAACACACACACTAATATATATATATACACACACACACATACATACACACACAAACTACACATACAAATATTATATATAACTGTATACATCTCTCTCTCATATATATATATATATATATATATATATATATATATATATATATATATATATATATATATATATGTGTGTGT